>VZTF01002170.1:381415-446062 GCA_013397755.1 Cnemophilus loriae
ATGCCCCTTGTCCCCCAAACTGCATCCTGTCCTCCCCTTCACGGTGGCTCCCTACCCACCCCTGGGCTCTGTGGCAGCGCGGGGCACAGTCGGCGGGGCGATTCCGGTGGGTGTTTCCCATAAAAATTGAAAAAATTCGTCAGAATCCCCCGGCTGCTCCCGCTGCCCGCTGGATGAGGACAGGGACCTCGCTGCCTTCCCTTTCCATGCAGAAGCGCCGCCGCTCACCTGCCCGTCCGCTGGCGCCACGGACAGCGGAGATCGTGCCTCTCCTGCCTGGGGGACCGGTGGATGCCCATAGGGAAGCGGCCGCTGCCCCGCACTGAGCGCGACCCGGGCCAGCCCGGCTCTAGCCCTTCTCTCCCGGCCGCCGCAGCCCCCGGAGCGGCCACCTCTCCTGCCTTCGAGGAACGCGGGCGGCCCGGGCGCAGCGGGCGAACCCCGGGAGACCGAGCCCACCCGTGTCCGTGTCCGTGCCCGCCTCCGCGGGCCGGAGGAAGCCCCGGAGGTAGGGGAGGGGACACATCCCCAGGCTCAGGGCGCTCCCCACGCGCGCTCTAGGCGCGACACCCACGCCAGGCTCCTGCAGAGACGGCGTGATCCGGGGGACAGCAGCCACGCGGGAACATACACATATTTATATCCACACACGTGTATAGGCGCGGGGGGAGCCGCCTCCCGCCCTCCCGCGGGGGCCCGCAGCCCAGGGATCCGATCTGCCCCCGCGATTCCGAGCGCAGCCGGGTCTCCATTTTGGGTCTCCGAGCAGTGCCTGGGAAGCGGCAGGGATCCGCGGCCGCCCTCCCGCTAATGCCGAGTGACAAATCGCACTTAGGCGATACATGAACGAGAAAATGATTTATGGATTTTCACGACGGTCTGAGCCGATGAAGGCGACATGAATTATCCATCCTAATGTGCAATATATCATTTTCTAATAACACTGGGTTGGCCCTTACGCTATGCGCTGCTCCCTTCGATAGCAGGTATCGATTCAACACAGTCTGAGCGCTGGATTTCCACCGGACACGTACCTCCTGCAGCACCAGCTGAGATCTGTGTATTTACCTCTTCCTAAAGCCCAGGGCTATGGACAGACCTCTGACACTGTGGCCTTTAGTTTTTCCATCTGTCATCATTTAATTTGGCAATTCGTTTGCCGAATGAAGACTAATCTTTCGTATCACTGCATTTCACTCCGTGCTGTCATTTGGAGATGGAAAGAGAGGATGCCAGGTTTGTAAATCCTCCGTGCTGACAGGGATGGCACCTGGGTAAGTCAAACCTTTCCCCCCTGCCAAAATCCTCCTTGGCACCCCAAGTACCACGGGGCACTTTCTAACAAGGAGAACAGATGCTAAATCATACTTCTGCTCACACAGAGCTTCCCTGGCACCTCCATTTACCAAATCTCAAGGATGATTTTAAAGACAAAATTTTTGCATTTAACTCATACACAGTAGGAGAGTGAATCATCAACACACAAAACTGAATGCATATGCATAAGAGGGGGAAGAGCTGCCAGATCTGGAGGGTGCTCAGCCCCAGGTCCAGCCTGTGCTAGTGCCCCAAGGCCAGGGCATCCCCTCTGCCCCAAGCAAGTTCTTTTGCCCTTCATCACACAGTTGTGGTGAAGTCATAGTGACATCAGCTATGAACAATCCCAATTATTTATCTAAATGGTTCCAAGTCTAAAATACCACTTTCGCATTAAGAAGGACAATCAAGCCCTGGCCTTCCATGAGACTGCATAAAACAGAGATGGGGAAGATGGAGGTAAAGGATTAATGCATTCATTTGGGCTCAGGGGTTAGATAAGTGATTACTGGGGAAGAGGTGAGGAAATGCTTCATTTCTCACTAGCCAAGTGTAGTTTTTCCATTGCTCAGACACGAAAGCAGTCACACAAGTAAGGCAACATCCAAATGCTGTGTTCTGGAATAAACAATCACTATCCTAACCCACACAATCATATTTTAGGTTGTAGAAAGCTAATCCCTGTAGTTTAGTTGAGTCACCAAAATGATCTTCAGGTTCTATTCTAGGTTCAGTCTTAGTTTCAGGCTGGGGAACATTGTGGCCTCTTTACTGTCTGGATGTTAAAAACACATCAAGAATTGGCCTCACCTGTCCCTCAAAGCCCCTAGATTGTCATTCCTTGTTTTAATATTAATTATATTGGTTAAAAAAAGAATAACAAAACTAACCCAGGTTGGCTCAAGAAAATAACAGCTCATGGTGCAGGAAAGATTATTGGAATCAGTGATGGGATTAGGATTGTAAATGAGGAGCAAAAATGTATCATGGTTAGAAAAAGCCTGCTTCCTAAAAGGAAGATGTATATGTATTACTGATGGGGCCATAGGATGAAATCCTGCTTCAAAGCGAGGTCGATACAGAACAATTTCACAAATTAACTAAGAGGCCTGATTAAGGTTATTTGTATCAGAGGGGAAGGTTCACTGCCACCACTCCCTCAATGGATTTCTCTGTAATTGCCAACTAGGAGACAAAACAGGAAGGCCAGACAATTTGGCTAATCAATAAAAAAAGCCTGTCTTCATGTTTGCCTGAGGAGCACTCTGTATGCCAGATCGATGTAGAAGCCACCAAAGTTCTCGCAGAGGTCACCAGTGATTAAGACATTTTCTGATGGCTTTTAAACAACCCCGGAGACAAGCATCTGCCACAAGGTTGAAGATGTAAGCAGAACTAGAGATACGATGTTAATCATCACCTTCACACTTGCAGGAGTGCTCCTGGTGATAAAAACAACTCGTTGTATTTATGACTTTAGACAGCTGTTTTAATAAGCGATGATCAAGTATGACTTCATTACATGCTCTGTGCTCCACCAGCAATCAGATACGATAGAGCCGGGAGTCTAGAACGGAACTACAGTGGATGCATCCTATGGGAGTTTCTCAAGGCCAACTTCTGCCTCCTTTTCTTTGCCCCCAAACATTCAATACACATTTCAGGGAGACTACTCAAGCAGCAAGAAGCTGTTCAGTGAGAAACAGTAGATTGGTACAGTCTGCTGCTATTATCCTGCCTTCTGCAGCTTTCAGAGTCTATCACAATGTTTATCACAAAAAGAAAAAAAAAATCCCAGCCTGTTTCAATGACTTGTGATTTTAGCTGATTCAAGTCTGCATTGAAATAAATAGCAGAAAACTATTTTTTCCACAGTTAAGGTCTGAACATTTTCTATCAGTCAGGCCTTTTACAGTGTCCAGATCAGAGCAGCCAAGGTCCTGGTCACTTCAAAACAGTTGTTTCTGTATGCGTGGCTTTACACTAACATTTGGCCTGATTCCTATAAGCTTGTCTCATGTCTCATTTCTATTAATGTAATAATTAGTCACAAATCTGACCATTTTTAACTTCACTTTTAGTGTCGTGCTGCAGATACATTATAAACAAATGAAAATGACTTTATACAAGGTGATCAGTCAAAAATACTGATTTTATCTGTTTACTTGCAGAAAAGAGGCGATATGTATCTAACATCACAGAAGATACTTCTTAGCAAAATACTCTTCAGTATGGCAAATTACTTACCATCTAGCTAGAATTTTCAGAAAGAGTTTACTCCATACATGGAAAACTGGCACTGTATCAGATGAAAAGCAAAATATGATCACATTGATCAGGAGAGGCATCATTAAGACATTATTTTCTCTATAAATTTCTTTTTTTATGTTATGGCTCAATCAGCTGCACCCATTTCTTTGAACTTCATCAAAATACAGTTAACCTGTATCTGAATTCAACCAATGCTGCTAAGCTTGAATGATTACCGGAGCAAATGAGGACAAAACTGCAGTGCAAAACTCCAGTTGTTTGAGACTCTGTTAAGCTTCTTATAATATACTCAAAGCCATAGGTAGATGTAGTTGCTCATGATAAAGAAAATTGCACTGTTGATTTTCTTTTCAACAGCAAGTTCAAATCTTGAACTAAAGCACCATTTGTTTTGAGGTTCAGCTTGAAAGCAGTAGTTCAAATACAAAACTTCTATTCTTAGACATAATACTCTAGTGCTTGACAGAATAAATTCAAAAAAGCCCTAAACTCTAGATTGTTTGCCCAGAAGAATTTGCATTCTTGGGCCTCAGTGTTCCATGTACATATAATTTCCAGTGTAATTCTATCATCTGAGTCATCGTGCCAACTACGCAGCAGATAACAATAGCACCAACTAGGAAGGAAAATGAAGAAGATGGCAAAAGAGATGTTATAATTATATAGTCACTTAGGAAGAGTGCACACATCTGTATTTTTGTACCTATTCTAGGTGGAGCTACTTTCACTACCAGTATTCAAGACTATATTTTTTTGAGCCTTCCTTTGGTAAGATCCTATGCTCAGATGCTTGCTTTTTCTCTTAAAATTGCATCTGTCTAGGGAAAACTTTTCCATAGTCCTACCTACCTCAATTTCAGTATTGAGGAAGTTCCAGTTGGAAAGCAGTTTAGTCACTTATGAGGCAATGATCATATTTTTTTTGTCTATGCTAAAAAAAAAAAAAAATGCAATATTCAATTCAAAATCTTACCACCTCCACATTTTGGAATAGTGACTTTAGCAGATGGAGGTCTCAGGAGTACTTGTTGCTGTTCTCAGGAAGATACACCAAAGGGATAAGTCCTCAAAAGTTCTTCCACAGAAGCTGCTCCTTGAAACACTTCCGCACTCTCAGAAATTTATAAGTTGGTCTTTGAAAAATCTGTGCTAGACGCCTCCTCTCACAACCGCTTAGTGGCGGACAGAAACTCGGCAAGTTCATATGTTCCACACAATTGCTGTGGAAGATGAACACAGTTTTTCTCAGAATAATTATTTCCAGGGTTCTGCAGGCCCCTCTGTAGAGCTGGATGTAGATCTGAAGCATGTGCACACTTATCCATACACTTGCTACTCTCAGTGGTGGTAAGGAAGCAGGAGAAAGTGGAAAAGGAAAAGTGTCTGTGTAGAACAACATAGAATAGCAGAAAAAGGTGATCACAATTACCAAAGGATAGGGAAATGGCTATAAATGTATAACTGCAGCAAACCAAATTGTAAGAGAGAAAAATAAAAAAAAAACAAAACAACGACATTTAGACTTAAAAGCAAAACCAGTCAGGCTATAACCACAAAGCTAAATACCCTATCAGACTTTTCAGCAGCTTCCTAAGTTCCTGCAGCCTAACAACAACAAAACTTAGTTTCCTTTCCCTTTTCATTAGCAGGCTTTACATATGCATATGGAAAAGCTCCTAACTGTGAGCTGTTACTTAATTAGGTGAAGTAGGAGTAGTCTGTGCTATAGATTTCAGTGGTCCACACTCTATTAATTATGCAAGTGGGGGCCTGGTGTTGCTACAATTACAGTTTTTCAATTAAAAATCAAACCAGAAGATTGTCTCCCTCGCCAGAAGTCGGTGCAGCAGTGGGATCTCCAGAGGCTGAGCCAGCCTTGCTGCTGCTGCCTCATGGAGCTGCAAGGTTGCTCTGATCAGCAGGATCTCACAGCTACAGGGCACAGGGACAATACACCTCACTCAGCAAAACTTTGGAAACATGATTAGCAAAGTATGCAAGTTGCATAAGCAGACTTAGGAAATGTTGGATTTCAAAGTTCCTGATGTTGTTGCTTCTAGTGAGCCTGTAAATCATGGTGATCTGTTACTGAAAGACCCCTCTTTGCTGCCTGTCAGTCCTGTAGTTTGTGCATTGGAATGAGGCACTCAAAAGGTACCCAATTTTTATTCTGGGACAAGATCTTTCCCAAGAGAGCTTTTGTTGTTTGATCAGTGCACACCATGAGCAGTGCTGCTGATGCTGAATCAAAGCTGGCTCATACCTGCAGCACTTTGGCTTCTGATACAGTATCCAGTGCAGAAGGAAGGAAAAGAAAGATCCTGCAGCTAAGGATGTTGAATGCCCTGTGCTATTGTGTGTTAGCATGTGTAACATATGCCCCGGTTCCTTGTTTTTAAGAAAGGCTTTAACAGTGTTGCCAAATGTATTTTGTCGTTGAATGGATGAATACTTGCGAAGCACTCGGGTATGGTGAGAAGAGCTCCGGAGGTGATTATGATTTTAGAGGAAGTGGAGGGTTGGCACAATATGCTCTGAAGAAGTCTGCAGCCACATGTGACTGTCTCCTCACATGCCCACAACAATCACTGCTGAATCACACCTGCTTCCTTTAATACTGGTGTTTTCTCATTTTGCAGGCTTTACTATGCAAATCCTTTTGAAGTAACACAAGCATATACAATCATATCCATATGCTTCCGTGTAATTACATGAACCTTGATGTTGAGCTTGGAGAGAAATGGTAGTTCTGCAAGATGTGCAAGTGGGGGGAGAGGGGCATGTAGCTGCAACCAAGTTCAAGCAAGAGTAATGGCCACTACAAACCCGATCCTCCCTCTAGCGAGAGTCTTTTAATTCAATGCGCTTCTAAGCTCTCGGGAGAGGCTGATCAACTCAGCCGCTCGAGACAGCAAAATGTTACCCCCACGACTGGCAGAGTCACCCTGCTCAGCACAGAGCTGGATGGCCTCCGTGGCCGCTCCTCCTGGCTGCCAAGGACCAGTGCAGGGCACGGCTGCCGTGGGGAGCGAGAGCATCATTCCCCAATAGCAGCCTTTTGCGCTCACGGAAAGCTGCGAGCTGCAGCTGCTGCTGCTTAGGAAGGAACGGTCCGGCAAATCCTGCAGCTGTGGGAGGCAGCAGCTGGATTTCAAACAATCCATATAATGTCCACGCAAAAAGAGGAGCTGTGCTTATTACAAATAAAAGTAGCGGTGCAGCATGCTGTCGTGCAGTAATCTGCACTGCTGTGCAGTCACGAGGGGAGTGTCTGTCTTCAGAAGGCAGAGAGCTGACTTAAAGAAGTGATCAGTTGGGAAAAATATCACATGGGCGCTGTGAAAACTCTGTGTGAGCTAAGCACAAAAGTAAAGAGATTTGCAGGAAAGGGAGGGAAAAGGAAGTGAAGACAGGAAGGACTCGAGTTGTGGGAAGTGTTAAATAGAAGAATGAGCCATGTAAATGTGATTTAGGGTAGAGTGGGAAGATGTCAGAAATGTTGTAGGAAGGCTTGGATTTTCTTAGCTCTGAAAAGCATTTGAGAGTTTGCTGGCTTTCAGTGCTTCTCATACATTTCCCTATAATTGGGGGAAAATTGCTGAAAGGGGATCATTGCTTCCTGTAAAAGGCAGTGTCAAGAGCAGAGTGGGAATCTTTTGGAAGAACTTACTGCTTTGACTAGTTGTGCTCTACTACTGGCTTTAATTGGAAAAGCTTCTCCTGGAAGAATGTATTAGGAAGTTGTCTGCAGCTCTCCCTTGCTGCTGTAATGCTGGGCAGTAGGGATCTAGGGAGCACTTGTGTCCCCCAGTTTCCACCATTCTGTAGTTTCTAAGAATCTGGAGCTGACCAGGAAATCAGGTTATAACATTCAGTTTGCTGGAAAGAAAGGATATAGACATTTGACCCTTTGCTGTATTTTGCCCAGTACAGAAAGGAACAAAAGCACAATTAGGAAGGAAGAAATAGCCTTTACGGCTGACCAAAGTGCTGATAAATAGCTTCAGAAATGCAGTTCTTATTGCAAGCCAAGAAAGAAAATCCAAATAATAGTTGTATACATTGATTTAACAATGTAGCTATAGGCTTACAGGACAGTATTGAAGAATATTAACTGGAAATCCTTGACCAAAATTAAAAAAATTATAGCATCATCAGAACTCCTTTATCTACAGAACTGTAATACATAAAACTGTAAATTTTAATGCCCCTTTATAGAATTTTCAGCAGGTAATAAATAACCCCTTGTGTTGTGGTCTCTGTGGGAAGAGGGAGAATAATACTTGATTGGCACTCTAATCTGAGAAATAACAAAAAATGGGGCTAGGAAAAAAAAAAAGTATATAACTGTAATTTTTTTCCTGCCAAAATGAGCTTTCTGGGTAATAAAGTGATACTGCAAATTTCTAGAGGCGATTGATGTAATAAAATGGCTTCCAGGGCTTATGTGCTTTTAGGGAATGGCAGAAATTGTCGTTTGATGTGGTACCAACGTTAGAAGACAGGATTATGCTCTCGCTTTGCTAGTGGTGGTGACTTGGAAGAACTGCTTTCCTTTTCCATGCCTCGGTCATTATATGTGTATAACGGGCATAATCTTTCTCTCTTATGAAAAAAATTAATTAGGGCCATGAGAAAGAAGGTTCCATACAGGAACTGGACTTCATTATTGCACATAAGCCTAATCTGAGAAGGTTTCTCTTTAAGCCCGCCTACTGAAATGAGATAGAAGCAGGAATGTGTGCTTTGGGCATCCTAACAGCAGAAGTTTGGGAGATTTTTGTAGTAACTTGGTGTGGTTTGGCAGCATGAAAAATGCAGTGTTAGAGCTTCCAGTGCTGCATCAAAAATGCTGTGGCCATGCCAAAATGCAGCCTGGTATAAACACATTTGGCTTATCCAAATGTCTTCAGAATACAGAGAGAAGTTAATTTTGGACTTGTACTGCTTGTCCCCTGTATGCTGGATCATAGCTGTCACCTGTCTTGAGGTGGAAGGAGTCAGTAGATGTTCCATATTGCTTGATTAGTCTGATCTGCTAGGACTGGGACTGTCTGATAGTCTGGAACCTGGTGCAGCTTGTCCAGTTTGTTATTGCTGGGTGATGAGATGATGTCTATGATCTATCTATCCATGTACAGAAGATAGTAATCATATTTTAGCATTTTAAAAAGCCTAGAAAACTTCTGAAATTATAATAGAGGTTTCCTTTGTACCATTTGGTTGCCAAGCATGGCATTAGGTAATAATAGCTTTCAGTCCGTGAGAGTGGTAAAAAAAATTTACAAAGTGATTTAACCTTTTTGGCTATAAAAGCATTGTGACTGGCATCTGTTCTAGTCCCACTTAAATCACTGGAGTTTTTGACACAGTTTTTTTTTGTTTTTTTTTTTATCTTGTGGTATGATGAGCTCCTGCTTGTAGCCACGGCTCCGTTTGTCCTACAAATCTGTGTGTGTTTGTCAGCCAGTTGACAGCCATGCTTTGATCATGTTTTTTTGGGTTTTGCTTTTCTTTTTTCTCTTACAGGGACAATAAAAATATATTTTCTCTGGCACTCACTGCAAAACAATAGAAGCCTTGCCTGAAATTAGGAATGATCAGTATCTTTTGCCCTTGGTCTACAGTATAGGTACATGAACACACACATGTGTACTAGTGGGAGTAAAACTCTCAGTTACAGAAGTCTGATCTTGCATTTTATGAACATGTGAAATGATGATGAAAAGCCTGTAGGTAATTGGGACATGGACAAAATGCAGAATCGGGACTCTACAAACCAGCAATACAGAGAGCATTTTCTGGAAAGGAAAGGTATGTCCCATTCTCACCCCAATTTTTGGCGAATAACTTTTGTTTCAGCATGAAACAGGGATAAAATAGTAGTTATTTTCACTGTGAATAGTGATAAATCTCAGAATTGGAAACAACTTCTAAGCCTTGTTTGATCTTCATTTCACTTCCTCAGAACAAATTAATTTGATTATATCGTGGAGCAAAATGCTGCAAATGTCCTTTCTTAAAATATATGGAAAGTAAAGTAAATAGAAAGCAAGCATGTGTTCCTTTTTATTGTATTTTTATGGAGGTTATAACCAGAGTTATTTTCCTCTAGATTTAATCTGAGTTTTTATAAGCAGTTACTCTTATGGAGTCAGTATGGACCAGATCCAA
The DNA here is from genome assembly GCA_013397755.1 of Cnemophilus loriae. Lineage (NCBI taxonomy): Eukaryota > Metazoa > Chordata > Aves > Passeriformes > Corvidae > Cnemophilus > Cnemophilus loriae. The sequence goes on from VZTF01002170.1 coordinate 391,178, forward strand.
AGTTGTTCAAGTAAAATAGTGAGATTTCCAGTGATTTCAGTGTTCTTTTGATCAGGCCCTTAATCTTTTAGAAAATGTTAAGCTTAATAGGACTGTTGTGTAAATGGTGCTGATGGAATTGTCTTTTGTGCCTAGAGGAGAAGAAGGTGGAGATTTACTAAGTGGTTGTCTGTAAGTATTGTTTTACTTCATTGTCATTCTGTTCCCTTTCCAGCTGTTTTTTGTATATAAAAAGTTAAAGTAAATCCCTTTTCAAAGGTTCACTATTGCGTTAAGGTACTTAAAGTTTAATGCCTTTGTGTCAAAGAGCTTTTATGAAAGAAGATTTGTCCAGGCATATCCTGTAATAAACATCTGGAAACTGCAGGGGTTAGCCTATGGTGGCTATATAGCAAGAATACAGTTTAACTAGCTGGCTTTACATCAGGGTTAATTTTCCCCTTGGTTGGTTTTTTTGGGTTTGTTTGTGTTTTGTTTTGTTTTTTTCCAATTTTGTCAATTCACCTATTTATTTTTTAACCTGAATATTTATGTCCTATCTTGGTCAAATGGTCTTAAATAGTCTTCTGTTTGGTAGACAGCAGAAAACTCCTCATCTGGGATTGATGCTGGGAGGGCTGTATGAAAGCAGATTACATCTCTGCATGGTATTCACTGATTAAGTGTTTGAAGAGCAAAGTTTCTCATCTTTAAAGACAATTTCCTTTAGTGCAAAATATATAGGAAAATGAGTATTTCTAGATTAGTCAAAAGAAAAAGCTGCCACAGAGGTAATAGGCATCATTTGTATGTGAGCCAGAAGTTTAATTAGGATTCAGCAAAACAGAAAACTAGAGCTTTAGCCCATCTGATACAAACCAGAAGTGAAAGCCCTTAAACAGTTTGGGGCAGGGAGGGAATTTGGAAAGGGAAAGACAATGGAAAGGGAAAGACTATGAATAGTTTCAGTAGTAACAATGAAGATGAGGAAAAATTGTAGGAAAATACCATAAAAGAATAAATAGAAGTTTGCAAAAGTCTCAGAGGGAAAATTAGGTAAAGAAAGTTCTAGCAAATAAGAAGTAGACTAAGAAGTAGTAATTCCTTCACTACATTTATAGTCCTGTGAATGAACAAGCAAAACCAAAATCCATATTTTGGATGTGATGATGCTGAACAGTAATGGTCTGTAATGGCAAGAGTCACCATCAAAGTTCTCGGATGACAATAGGAGGCTTTAGAAAATAATTTTGAGTGTATGACTTAATCGGTAATTCTTAGAGAATTATTATCACTGACAGTCCAGGAACAGATTAATTGAGTGGATGTGCAGAAATAGACTTATCATCTCCCCAATTTAGCTGCACTTACCTAAAGTACGGCTTGACTCTTCCAGACAAAATGGGGCTAGGTCAGTCAGGGTAGAAATGAGTGGAGTGAGTCAGCCCTTGCACAGAGGCACAAACCTGGATTCAGTCTTTTGAGCAATGGAAACAGCATTTCCACATGCCACCAGTGCTTGCTGGAGTGACTCCAAGAAAGGTTTACCAGAAGCACGGCACTGCCAGGAGGACCGTGGAGATGATGCTGACCAAGGACCCGGAGGAAGATGGTTCACATCAGGTCCTCATCGTCTCTCAGAACTCCCCTGTGACTATTCCCCACAGGCCCTCCAGCAAAAGGAAGATTTTAATTGCTTTGAGGAAGAAGGAGAAAAATAAAGATGGAAATGAGAAATGCAAGTGCTTACAGATACTTGCAGGTATTCACCGTAAGTGCCTTTGTTCAAAAAGTCGTCAGCCCCATTTGAGTCTGAAGGAGGAAAAAATTTGCTTCTGAGGCATTTAAAACTAATTTTGTTCTCATTTGTGTGAGAAGATAAATTGTGATACTTATGAAACTATTTCATTTTAATTGTGTATGTTAAAATATGTTTAGCATACAGGATGGTCTAGATTTAGTCCTTGGAGATTTTATTTTATTGCTGTGTGTATTTCACCCGTACTACTTCCAATCTGTAAAACATGCATATTTTGAAGCTGCAAGCAAAGTCTCATTGTACTTCTCTGCTGTGTTACCTCTGTTTTTTTTGAAGAGACCTGCCTTAAGAGGCCATGCTTTCCAAGCCCATAGACTTATTAGCCCAAACTGCTAATAAATGCCAACTAATATTAGTTATGGTGTCAGTGTGTGGTTCACATTAGGAACAGCGGGATTACTTGTAGAACCAGAGTGGATGCAGTCTGTTGCAGCAGTATGAGCAGGTAGTGGGTCTTCCCAAGTAAGGGTCATCTATAAATAAAACTTCTCAGACCAGAACCATGCAGACTTGTGCATTTTGAAGTTAATCAGTGCTCACATGGTGCCTCTCCTCCCAGCATCGAGCTTTTAACGGAAGAGAATGCAGGGAAAACCCATGCACGGGAATCATCTAAATTTGTGTTGTGTTTATCCTGTGCGACCTATGGACTCATGCTTTTATTTGTATCCAGAGTCCATAGTGGGAGAAGACTGGAAGAGGCATTAACAATGCCCTTCTCCCTTTCTCCCAGTGTAATTCAGATGGGATTACAGGAGTGCTTGGGTGGGTTCACTGCCCTGAGCACGTGGGGAACTGCGATCCCTTGTCTCTTCTCTCTCCTTCTGTTTTACTGATGTCCTTCTAAGGCATTTTCTTTTTTTCCTTCCAGCTTTCCAAATGTGATTGTGCCATCATTTTATTATGTACAGAGGTGACTTCAGACTTACGTGGTTTGTGTTTTCCTCTCTTTACTGGCTTGACAGGTTATGTGGAACATACTTGTCCACACAAACGCTTCAATTCAGTTCTCTAGGTTAGCCAGCAGGGAATAGGCCTTGAGCCCTCTACCACAGACTTCCAGGTGCTAGACCAGACATAATACATGCCTCAGATTTGATGACTCCAAGTATTTTAATTACAAGGATATATGCTGTAGGATCAAATTCTTCAGAGAATTTCATACTTAAAACCAATTGATTCAGACAATTATTTTCATTAATGAAAAAAAAAGTCTAAAATACTTGTTTGAAACTGACTGAAATGAAGTTTAGTTCTGGTTTTCATAGTTCCTGCAGTTATGTGAAATAGTGGAGTTCAGTTTAATTGACTATGCACAATGTGTTCGCACGTTGCTAATTTCAAAATCCAAGGCTTAGTGTTAAAGTTAGAATTTGAATGACATAAATAGACAAATATGAATTTTTTATATACACTAAACTTTTCATTTGCTGTGATGCTAATGCTTAGATACCTCATTTAATGATAGTTAATACAGTGATACTGATTTTGTCCCTGCTCTGTTCATTATTAACTCCAGAAGGCAATGGAAATTTTATTAGACTCAGTACTGGATATTAATACTGTGCCTGACTATGTTGTGAAAAAAATGAAGAAGGAGCCTGCAAATATTTGTAAGTTAATTGCCTGACTTGGAAACCACTAATGTACATGAATAACATTTACTCACAGAGATTGTGTCGATGAATTCAAAATCTGTCCAATGAGTAGTTGTTGAATTAGGCCATAAATCACACCTTTATGGAAAGTTTTAGAAATGTTAATGAGAAGGCACCCTCAAGGTATTATGGAAACTAAAGAAGTTTTCATGAACAGTATTTTAAAGTCATATATCATTAAATAGAGGAACTGGTAAATGTTTAAAAATAAAGAACCAGAAGTTAAGCTTAGTTTGCCTGTATTAAAAAAAAAAAAAAATCTGGAGCTAGCTAGCTATTTAAATTCTACCTGACAACAACAGCCACCATGTCCATGTTCCTTCAAACCTGGTACACCATACTCAGTGGCTGAGTTATACATGCCTGCACATGGGTTTTCATTTATTTTTGTGGCTGGCCAGTGCTGCAGCAGAATCAGTGGATGGGCAAGCACCTGAGCCATGCAGGAGCCTGGCACTCTGCTTTCACATGGGAAACAATGTGGGGACAAATGTTCATGGAGCCTTATGGCTAAGTGAAAATGCTGTGATGGTCCACCAGGGCTTTAGCTGTGCCTTGTTTGCCTGAACAGTGAGTATCCCTACTACTAATGTCCTACTAATGTCACTAGAGTGAGTAGGAGAAAATGCCAAGCTGATGGCCAAACAAAATTCTTGTCTCAGAGAAGGTGATTTCCTATATCGCCTGCACATGGTTATCAGTCCCTGTCTGGGATGGTTAATTTGGGTGCATATTGCCAGGTGCAAAGAATCTCTTCAGACTCGGTGGGGAGTTTGGGAAGCCAATAGTCACGCCCAGGGGAGTCATCCAGGAGGGTGACTGTGCACCGGAGGATGCAGCTGCAAGGCACATGGTGTCTTTGCAGCAGCCTATGTGCAGTTGCAGTCCCTTACCGATCCTGGTGTAGTGAAAGAGGTGCATCCCACTGGCCCTAGGGAATAGGAAGGCATGAATGTTGTCCTTTGAGCAGGGTTAATTTCTCTTGTGACATGAGACGGACCTCTCCAGCCCTATTCTGAGTGCACAAAGCCTTTCAGTACTAATGCACATTGCACCCCAGGTTCTAGGAGTTTCTGTGTGGCCAGCTGGGGAGGATGAGTTAGAGATGCGCATGCAGGACCATCAGTGTAGCAGCCTGGGGTGCCCAGTGGGGCTGCCCTGCTAATGCTGAAGCCAAACGTGAGTGAGGCTGTGTGGTGGCAGGTTCCGTGCAGGCCTGTGTCCCATCGCATGATGTCACAGTGGGACACCCACAGCGACAGCTCCTGCTCCCTACAGTGTCCCTGGACCACCATCTCTGGGGTGGCCCGGGTGACACCAGGAGCTGTCCTGTGCCAGGAGGTGAAAGGAGGCTGTGGCAGAGCATTGGAGACACCGCTTGAGAAGTGTTGAGGGGGAGGAGAGGAGCAGAGGGTTTTTGTAGCAGGAAAAGCACCTCTTCCCCAACTGTTGCAGTGCAGGGGGGCAAAGATGCAGAAGTACCTGCTCTATAATGCTGTGGAGCCAGAGGAGCTCCCAACCCTCAGGGAGCTCAGCACCATGGGTAAGACCCCAGGGGTCCCTTGCAGGAGCACTGTCAGTGCCAGGATTACATGGAGACGAGTTGTGGAAAGCCTGAGGCTGGGGCCATAGGTGGGACCCTTCTGGAGGGCACAGACTGCTGCAAGGAGAGCCTTGTTTTTTTGTGCCTTGGAGCTCGAGGGTGGCTTTGGTAGCCATGATGTCCTACCCTTAAGGGGAAGGGAGCACCCAAGATTCACAGATGCTTGTGGTAAAAGTGATGCCTAAAGATCACTTGCTTTTTATATATTTTTCATATATTTGTAGGTCTATAGATTGCTATTACATAGTTATATAGCTCCTAGTATTTTTCCTACCCTTTCTCTTAGATTTTAGAGTAATAAATTAACCTTCTAACAGATTCCTGAAATACTGTTTAGTCTTATTTTCAAGAAGAGAACCTAGAAGTACATTTTGTTTTCCAATCAGAATCTGAGAAGACACAACAAGAAGTGGAGCAAAGAAGCCTTTGACCAACTCCAATGGGGCAGTATCCAGGGAAAAATTACCTAACCAACTGCTCTTCTAATTGGACAAAGTTTGTTAGATATGATGATTCATTAAACTTATAAAATTGTAGAAATACAATGCCGGGTGTGACCATGGCCACCGGGAAGCTTACAAATAAAGGCCTGCTTTTTATTTAACTATTTTAACAGTGTTGCAAGGTTTTTCTCTTTTGATATCAGGCAACAGCAGGGAACAACAAAAATCAGAGGATCCACAAAAACTCACCAAGTTTTATTAAAAAAATTACACAGTTGTCATGGAAATTTCTATATTAGTCCCTGACTTACTACTATATAAGCACATGGATGTAAGTCCAGGGTCCTGGGGGCTCTGACCAGGCTTGGTAGGGGTACCTATTTCTAGATAGGTTTCCTGCTTTCTATACAAGTTAGTTATCACGTGCATTCTGTTCTTTCACACCTTTCGGGAAATGGGTCAGAGGGCTTTGGGGCTCTTTGGTGGTCTTGATCCCCCCTACAGTCCATGCCCACTTCTTGGCCTCGTTCCTGCTCTTGTGCTGTACTGTGTTGTGCTTATCTCCAGGATCTGGAACAAGGATGTTTGTCCCAGAAAAGTGCTGCTCTACTTCCACATGGCCCTCTTCTCCAGCCCTCTTTTGTCCTTTCCCACAGCGTGTTAATATCAGCAATCCTTGGTTATTACCCACAGTCATTGTTATTACCAACAACCCTTGGTTAGCTCCACAGCCATCCAGCTACGGGTGTTTTAGACATTAGCCCCATCTGGGAATCTACAGAAGCCCAGGCAGTGTCTAAAAGTGGAAATCCCCTTTGCAAAACCACAGCCTGCCTTTCCTCTCCAGGCCTGTCTTGGATACAGGATGGGCTTTGAGCCTAGGAGTGGTGAAGAACACAGCTGGGCAGCCCCATCAGTGAGAGTGTTTGTTCAGGACAAGGGGGAGCTTGAGAGCACTCCACTGTCACCTGCATGGGTAGGGGCATGGGGGATGGTGGCCTATGCTGACTTCAGAGCATGGTATGGCTTTCATTTGCTTTCCAGAAATCTGCAAAGTCTGGTCTGGAATGTCTCGGCACATCTACAGACAGCTCTTGCAGAAGAAGGTGAGTCTTGCCTCCTGCATGTTCCTCATCCTGCCCCTCTGGGGCTCCAGAGCAGGGCTCAAAGTACCATCGCCAGGGCCATGCAAGTCATCTGGCAGCCTCCTTACCTTTGGGCAGCCCTGCCAATACTTCCTCTTGCTTGTGTTTTCAGGCAGTGGAGATTGGAGTTGGGACTTTTGCGGTTGTCACAGTGTATGCCAGTGTGGAAGAGGGCAAAGTTTTGCCTGTTGAGAGACCTATGTTCATTCTGAGCAAGCCTCTGAAGATGTTTTACAACCTTGAAAGTGATGAGACCAAAATTCCTGGTAAGAAGATGGTATCCTTTCCTTACACAGCCCTTGCATTTTGGCTTGGTGCCAACACCTCTGATATAGCACACAAAGACTCTTCTAACCTGCAGAGTGCTGAGTGTGGGCACAGATGTGGTAGCCCAGCACCCTGCTCCTCCCTGAGGAGCCAGCCCCATCTGCTCAGCTCCCCTATGCTCCAGCTGGTTGCTTACAGCGGGAGGCAAAGCTTTGCTTGGCCTTTCCTGTCCACTGCGTCCATTCTGGAGATGTGGCTGAAGCTGAAAGGGGAGCACTGTCTGGCAGTGTTGCCTGAGAGCTGGGCACTGATGGCCTCTAGTTTCTGAGTTGGCTGAACTGTGGTGAGAGAGACACTGTTACTTTCTGCTTGTTTGCTAGATGAGACACCTGTTGTTCAGCCAGACTTTGAGGAGATCGCTGCAAACACTCACTTTCGCCATGAAATTGTGGAGCAATGTGTACAGGAGACCCTGCTTTGCTTTGCTGGGGCCCTCCGAGACAACAAAGAGGTGGAATTCTCGTTCAGGGGCATCGGTATCCTTGCTGTGCGAACAAAAGTGGCCATCATGACCTTCTTTGATGGCTGCCTGCTGGAGCTGGATACAACAGGAAACATGCTGAAAGCCCTTCTCGAGGTAAACTTGTCATTTCTGTGGGATTCCTCCTCATGGCTCTGTGGCAGTGTGCTGTCAAAACTTTCCAGCTGCCTTCTCTGGGCTGCTGTCACCTGCCTCAGCACTCAGCCTAGGCACACTCTCCATGAGCTAGTCCACGTCTCAGGAGTGCCTCAGCCCCTTTGACGGAGGGGCTAATGACATCCAGGGAGAAGGTGTGTGAGGCTTTTTGAGAAGAAGCCTTTGTGTCTTTGAGCACCAAGGTGGTTTGCCACCATTCTGAGCAACCAGCACATGTTAAGGATTTCTGCTGACAGACTGCTGTTCCCTTCCAGGACCCCAACATGATGAGCATTGTTGCCTTTCCGGGCCAAAATGATTTTAATCGGATCAGTCGAGATGAGGTTGTCATACTGCCAAGGTGAGCAGGATGGCTGCTACAGCCCTCAGCTCATCGAGCACCTGCTCAGCCACTGTTTTGGGGGTACCCGCCTGCCGAGGCTCCTTTCCAGCCAAACTCAGGCAAGAGCAGCCACTTCACAGGAGAGCTTCCCTCTCCATTGCTCAGTCCTCCCTGGCTTGGAGATTGCAGATGAAGTGGCCATTCTGCTTTCAATGGGCTCCGAGAGAGGCGAGAGGGTCTGTGCAGGCAGCAAGGACGGCATGTGCATTGTGTCCTCCAAGGACTAGGCAGCGGCCCCCGAAGATGTGTGCCAGCAGCTTATAAGTGTCAGCCTCCAAGATAACCTGCTACCCCAGCTTTACCCAGCTGATGCTTTCTTGTTTCCAGTCTTGTAGTTGAGACCCCGCACCAGCCATTGGCCCCGCTGGTTTCCGTGAAGCCCAGAAGAGAGTCGGCACCTTGGGGTGGGGGTGCCCGCAGAGGTATGTCCCAGCTGAGTGCTGGATGGGGACTGTGGGTGCTCTTGCCCTCACGAGGGCAAGACGTCTGAGGTCACTGTGGGGCGACCTGTTCTGGAATAGGCTTTGAGCTGGGGGCAGCCCTACAACCCAATTTCCCCAGTGGGCCCTTGGGATTCCCCACTACCTCCCAGTTCTTCCCACTGGTGGGTCTCTTCTGCTGGCAAGCTTTAAGAAGGAGATGAGAAAAGCCATTCCCTGGGGCAGTGGGTGGCTTGGTGGGAATTCAGCTCTGGAGCAGATCCAGTGTGGACGAAAGAAAGGGGCCTGCCTGGAACTGTGACTCCTAAGAGTGGCGAGGATTGTCAGTGAGCCTCGTGTGGCATGACTGAGCAGCTCTGCCACCTGTACTGTCCCACATGATCTCAAAGACTGTGTGCTCTTCTCTTGCCTCTTGCTTGCAGTAAGTGTGCTGGATCCAGTGTTCCTGGCTCGGCGGAGGGTTTCTCAGGCCAGTCAGCAGTCGATGGAAATTGATCAGGCTAGAGACAAGGAAGCTGGCCTAAGCGGGTGAGCCTTGTAGAGGAGTAGTGTGGCTGAGGGCATGCCCTCAGTATCACCCTAATTATCACCCTCATTATCACTTGTGATAATGGGTGATGCTTCACTTGTCTGGGGTGCATGTGCTGATGCCAAATGGCCCTGGAGATGTTGTCCTGCTGGACACTTGGTCCTCCCTACTGAACTGCTGGGTGGTGCCAGAGGACAGGCTGCAATCCCACAGATACAGGCTCACACTCAGCTCCCACAAGCTCAGACTGCTGGCCATCCTTTTTAGATACCTGCCTGTAATCCAGGAGAAAACCCAGATGATGCTGAAGCACCCCACATCTCCAGTTCAGACGGGGTTGAAGGTCTCTGCAAGTACTCCGCGACCCTCAGAAGTGGTAGGTACATCCTAGAGTTTTGCCAGTCCTGTGTCACGGTTCAGGCTCTGGGCCAGGGCAAGAGAGGCAGCAAGAGCTGCCCATAGTCCCAGCCCTCCTGCCCTGCCCAAGCTCAAGGTGGCTAATGCTGCATGTGTGCTGTGTGCGTGGCCTTCAGGGAATGCACCCCCTCTACACTGAGAAGGAAGAAAGAGAGCTCCAGCTGCTGATGGCATCCAAGCGCCATGAGGTGGAAGCAGAAGTGTGGCGCAAATACTTTGGCAACCGAATGATCACTGAGAAAGGACAGGTATTGCATGCACCTCACAGCCCCCAGGAAAAGGACATTTTGCCTTTCTGCTCGGTGGCAGGGGAGCAGGGAAAGTGTCCTAGCACAGCAGTAGTGCCATGGCTAGGGGCCAGGCAGGGGGCTTCTGCCTGCCCGCTGCCCTGCAGGAGGAGCTGTCCCTAAGGCCCCAGGCTGGAGCGTGCAGCTGGCTGTGGCGTGGGCTGTTTCCTTGTGCCCTCTCTGCGAGGGAGCAGCACCGCCTTGTGAACACCGAGCCAGGCCCGTGCAAGGCACATGCTGTGGCTGAAGATTTGAGAGTAGCCCCAGCTATTCACGGCAGTGCTTTAGCAGAGTCTCCTCTGCCTTTGCAGACCTCCTGCCCTTACGTGTTTGAGGATCCCTACCGCCCTTCCCACCTCTTGAGAAAGGCCTATGCCAAGACGCTGAAGGAGAGAGGGCAAAGCACAGCAAGGCAGAGCGCCTCAGAGTGGCAGGCAGAGTTTCGGCTCTCGAGGAAAGTGCTGGAAGAGTAAGTGAGATGGAACGAGGGCCCACAACAGGCCCTCTAGAGCAGCGGGATGGCCTCGGCAGCACCGCCAGGAACTACCGGCCTGAGCCCTTCTGCCCAGCCACAGAACTGAGGTGCTTTTTTCTGTTTCCTTTAGCAAGGGTGTGCAGACGGGTCTTCTGGAGCACTGAGGGGAAGGCCCAGGGACTGCCAGCCCTGCCAAGAAGCTGCAAGCCGCCCTGCAGAGACTATTGTCACGGTGTCCCATCCTTTTCAACAGGAGAGCTGCCAGGAATGGGTGGCAGGCGCAAGGACTGCCTTAGCTAAGAATGTGCCAAATAAAGGTTGCTGGTACCTGAGCCCCGCTGGAGTAACCATGTTGATGCCTTCATTGCCTTTCTTTGCGGCCAAGGGGCCAGGAGAGCCCTCTGCATACCCATGGTCAAAGAGCAAATGAGCTGGAGGCACCTGGCCCTGCCGAGCAGTCGTGACATGCCATGGGACTGAAAAAGTGGTGTCCCTTCCAGGGTAAAGGGCATGGGGACTGCAGAGCACAGCTTCTCTGTATCCAAACACCACTTTTTAGGGATAACCAGAGGCCTGTGGCTGGTCACAGTGCAGATTCAATCTGGCAAAAATAAACAGTGGGCTTGATGCTCCTTGAAGAGCTACACTTGCACGGATAAATATGCTTCATTGAAGACACTCCTTAGTTTAGTCCATGGCTGACCCTCAGGAACCATTCAGTGGCGTTTTCGGGAGAAAGCTTATTCATTTCAGAAAAAGAGAAGCTTTTGAAAGTGCAAAAGTCCTTTTTTTTTGGCAAGGTAAACTACAGCATGAAGAAGAAAGCCATGACCTGGGAAGGTAAAAGAGCACTAGCAGCAGCATATGCAACTATGCCAGACCCTGTTAGACCCTGGGGTTTCCACTGGGACCGCTACTGCTGAATATCATCTTCCTTAATGCCATAGCTAGTGAGATTGAGTGCAGCCTCAGCACATTTGCAGGTCTCTTGGGAGCAAGAGCTGGGCTGACAGTTTTGGAGGTAGATCTTTGCTCTGTGGGCTTTATTACAGGACTTATCCAGGCATTGAGCAGACAGAAAACCTTTTCAGCTTCCTTTCCAGGTTCCCAGGCCTCCCAAACCATAATTTCCTGACTCTGCTGCTGCCTGGCAGCATATCCACAATGGCTGGTCTATAGCCAGCAGTCCCTGGTGGCATTGCTAGCTGGCTTGACAGGGACAGATGTGACACAGGGTTGTGAGGGCAGGCTTAGGAGTTCAAAGTCACATTGCATTCTGATTGCAAACTTAGGTGATTAATTGGTTATGTGCGCCACTTTTCCTTTTTTTTTTTTTTTTTTAATTACCTGCGGCACTATTTCTGTTGCGAGGCTGAGGGGAGCAGGAGGTATTGGGCAGAGGTCAACTTCTTCAGCAAACAGAAACTCAGAAGTGAAGCGGGGGGGACTGGGGAGGCAGAGGCGTGTTCCTAAACCAGCCCTGCCTTTTGGAGGGGGCGTAGCCCCTGGACAGGATGCACTGACACCGGAGGGAGGCGGCTTCCTGCCCTTCCCTGCTCTTCCCTGTCTGTAGGGAGTTCTAGCTACCAGGGCGGGAAGGAGAAAGTCATGACCTGTAAAGAGTACTAGCAACAGGAGCTCCTCAGACCCACCTTTCCTAGCTGAGGGGACTTCAAGTCAGGCCAGATCACATTCATGAACCTCCATCGTCTATGTGGTCTTGTGTGCCAATCGCAGCTGGATCAGGATAGTGTGTGAGAGACTGACAGGTTTGTGTGCAGCTAAAACGATGAACAAGGCGTAAGGGCTGGCCGTTTGCTTGCTGCTGCCAGTAAGTGTGCTTTGTAGAGTTTTAAAGTGTAAACTGGCCAGATTTGTCAGTTTTCTAAACCTTTTTAGCATAGTGCACCCAAATTTGTCAAGTGATATGTTGAAGATATGTATTAATTTTCAGCATAGAGGTGCAGCCAGAAGGAGCAGAAGAAAGCTAAGTATATTTAGAGATGCTTTCACTCTGGTACCTTGAGAAAGAAATCTGTAGGACCATAAGAGTATCATAGCCAGCTTTTGTTTGAAGCCCAAGAAGGGCTAATAGCCAGCAAAGAAGCTGGAATGCCTTGGGAAGGTACATCGCTCACGTTGGTGGAAGTTAGTGTAGCAATCTGCTCGTGAAACTGGTTTTGCTTTGATTAGCATTTTGCTTCAGATGATCAGCTCCTTGCTAGGGAGCACAGAGTCTCAGACCTTGGCCTACAAAATGTTGGATTGGCCTTTCAGAAAGGTGCATGCTCACATATCGTTCTGCTTTTAGAGCTAATGTATAATTGGCATGCTTGCATTATTGGCTGTTGTCTTTTCATGGCAAGCGACTGAATTATTGCCTGAGAATGTTACGTGCTCGCACAGGCAGAAGCCTTGTTCAATGAAAAGGCAGGCATTCTTTCAAGATGTGATTGCATTTTAAAAAAGTAGTCTGTTACCAATAGAATATGGAGCAGCAACCCTTGCTCCTAAACATAGACAGTAATCTAACCGGAGCTGTAAAAACTGACTTCTTGAACATTTGGTGAAACTTCTAATCCTTCTGGGGAAATAATTGTGTGTTAATTAAGAGCCAGGATTCCACGAGGCTTATTAGCTGTCTAGCTGGATCTGAGAAGCAGAAGGTTGAGCAGAGTTTAACTAAAATTTAGAACTGTTAATTAGTCTGCTTTCTTTCCAGTCTCCTTTCTATTTTCCTGGTTTTGGTTTGTGTAGTGCACTTTGAATGACCCGTGAGAAGCTACTGCTACTGTGCTTCTGACATGATAGCTCCCAATTGTAAATGCTGTACTTTACTAGCTGTGAAAGAATAAAGCTTTAAAAGAGCTTGGCTGCCCTTAGCTACAAGCTGGCTTGTTATGGATGAAGAAATGACAGAAAGTGGAAAAAGCAGGCTGGCTAATCTTGTTAAATTGGCTGAGTAATGTTGCATTCACAATATGTGAACTCCATGCTGCAAGGCACAGATGCTTTAATAAACTTTAGATGACCTGTCTTACTTTAGCACTCTTTACAGGGTTCAGAAAATGTTTGATAGGTGCATGGAAACCTAAAAGTGAAACCGCCTTCCTTATAGACCTCTGTTTTGGGAGTTATGGATATGGGAAATTTGTGCATGTGTGAAGGTTGTGCTTCACTGATGCATGCCTGGGCAAGATGAGGGAGGGAAAAGTAAAACCTGAAACCTGTTTTAGTAGGTTTAAAAGTTTGTTAAACAGCAATGTGAACTGTTTCTTGATTTTTTCACTTGGATATTATGATTCAGTTTAATTTTTGGTGGGGCGGGGCAAGGGGAATGCTAGCATGCAGTGCAAAACTTCCAGGGATTGTGATATGATGTGAGATGAACTGAACAAAACAGCTGCTATTTAAGCTCAATAGCCCCTGTGCCCCCCAGTGAAACGATTTTGAGCCTGATGAGTAGGAAGGGTTTGAATGTCTATTGTAAAAGAATTCTACTGGAATTCTATTTGTTAATTCGTTAATTAGACATGTCAGAGTCTGCTTTGTATTTCTTACAATGACTACAACTTCATTCTAGGGGTGTAGTTAAGCCCTTGAGCTAATTTGACTTCTGGATTCAGTCCTCTTATATTTAGTGCCTCACTTTTAGATGTTTTGTTGTTCTACTCATTGCAATGTTTGTATCTTCCTTTCAGTTTGCAGTATGTCTCAACTAAGACATTTGCATTAACATAGATGCATTTGCCTAATACAGATGTACTGTAAAACAGAATATGCATCAGAATGACTAATCCTGGTAACTTAAATGGGTTCACACCAGTAAGATGTGCCTGTATTTTAGGTCAGAAGTTTGGTGGGTGGGGGCCAAGTGGAAGAGGGCATTAAGTGTGGTGTAGATAGCCCTTGAGTTATAAATGGAAAGAGTACTTGGATCTGTAAAAATGTCCTAATCATGCAGATTACAGTAGTTGTGCTGTATGATTACAGTCCTATTGTTCCAAGCATTTGAGGGTGATGGGTTTTTTTCTCATATCTTTAGTTATTTCNGAGTAGCCTAAGAATATCTCTTAAATCTAAATTTGAGGAGCCCCTGAAACAATCAGGTGCTTGGTCATAAATGTGAGAGTATAAGTATGCATGAGTAAGGATCCCAAAAGCTCTGTTACAGAGAGCACTTATTGTGTGATTCTTTTGGCAGTGTTTGAATTCTCCCACTACTAAATCTTGGGTTTGTTTCTTGTTACTACAGTAGCTTTTCTGTCAAATACACTTCACAGCATTTTGATCTGACAACCACTTGGCAAGAGTTGCTTGCTTGGAACTATACCGCATACCTCTAGCTTAATTTTGAAGTTAAAGGTTTTGTTTTATAAAGGGTGATCCTCAGTCATACGCAGATAAGTCTCTTAAATGGTATTGTTTTGGACAACTAAATCCTCTTGACTTTAACAGAGGAAGAAAACTACCTTTTAAAAATATTAGTGGACTTATAAATCCAAGCATCTTTTAGTGACTGTGATTTGGAGAATATATGGGGATGGGAAGAGTTCAGCTCTAAGGCACTTCACCTACCCCTGTTTGCTTGACAAACATCTGTGCATATATACCCTATTGCTTACTTTGCAGGATCTGTTTTTGCTAACTTTCTGTTCTATTTTATCCTCTGAAAAACTGATGCTGAACTTTCTGACATTTATGATCTCAAGAGTTTCTCTGCATTGTTGGAATTGCCGGGATATAATTTATTCCCATTTCCCAGTTACAGGCTCCTTTATACAAAGTGTAACTGCAGGCAAAGGTCCTGCATTGTTTAGAACTGATGCAGTGAGAACAGCACGTTGGTAGGGGCAGTGCACACTGACAAAGGTAGTTTTAAGATTACAGCTGGGTCAACAAATAAAGCTACGATAAATTTTAATGTTTTGAAGAAATACCTTTATAGTGGTAACAGCTGGGCTGTAGATCTTGGCAGGAAGCAGCTGGTTAGTTTAAAAGATGGCAACAAAAGATTATTTTAACACTGCAGGGGGAAAGAAATGTTCTTTTTGAGAAAAATACTAGTAACATGAATGCATGGTATTGTAAGGCACCATTTAGAATGTGTACAGTTACTTACCAGAATATAACAGAAGGAGATACACAAGTACAGACCTGAATATGGAACAGGTCTGTAAAATCTTTGGGATAATCTTGAGAAAGACAAAGTAGGTCAGTGTCCTGTTTTTCTGTTATTTTGTAGTTCCCTGCTTTGCAGGATAAGCTTGGCAGCTCGTTTGGGTGACAGCTGATGGACTTAGTGAAGAGCTATAGGAAACCATGCACATCTATATAGCTAGAGATGCTGCTTCTGTAATCATAGAATCATATTGTGGAATGGTTTGGGTTGGAATTGTCCTTAAAGGTCTTGTAGTTCCAACTCCCTGCCATGGGCAGGAACACCTTGCACTAGACCAGATTTCTCAGAGCACTATCCAACCTGGCCTTGAACACTTCTAGGGATGGGGCATCCACAGCTTTTCTGGGCATCCTGTTGAGGGCCTCACCACCCTCACAGTGAAGAATTTCTTCCTAATAATTAATCCAAACCTACCCTCTTCCAGTTTAAAGCCATTCCCCCTTGTCCTGCCTCTACACGCCCTTGTGAAAAGTGTCTCCAGCTCTAGTAGCCGCTTTAGGTACTGGAAGGTGCTCTAAGGTCTCCCCAGAGCCTTCTCTTCTCCGGGCCAAAAACCCACAACTCTGTCTGACTTCATCGGAGAGGTGCTCCGGCCTTCTGAGCATCTTGCTGTTGCAAACTTCCATTCTGCGTTATTGCCTCCCATCCCTTCTGTACGTGTTAGGGAGGAGTTTGTGGCTGTTTGGCTGGAGGTCCAGCTGCAGACTGTGCTTTGAGCTATCTAATTCTTTCTCAGTCTCCTTGATGTTCCACTGCCTTCTCACTGCCTCATGCAGCTCAGCCACCTGCAGGTTCTCCACCTGAGCCCAACTTTGCAGGCAGGTTTGCTGCCTGTCCCTGCCCCGGGAAAAGGGTCTCAGTGAGGTCTGCCTTGTAGCCTCTCTCCTCTACAGCTCTTTTTGGGTGCTGGCATCGACCACGGGAAGGGTTCATGGCGCAGATTTCCCCACTGCTTCAGCCGCTCTGGGTGGGCTGGTCTGAAATTGGTGTTCCCCCTGCCCAGAGAAGCCCCTGTGCCATCCCTGCCCCACTGTGGGACAGGCCTACCCTGGAGCAGTTCACCTCAGCAAGGGACCAAACTCTGACTCAGCTCAAGGCTGAGCTTCCTTCAGGGGTCTGGAAGGAACTGTATCAAAAAACCACCGTAAAACCAAACTCCTCTAGCTTAAAGTGGGTAAAGAAACATGAAGCTTGCTCTCCTCACCTCTCTTACCCACTTTAACTAACTGCAGTGGAAAAAAAGTGTACCTTCAAAGAAGGTATTAGCACAAGAATCTAGACCAACTGTGAGTGTCCTATTCAAAAACATGCCAAAGACACTGTGACCTTATTTCTGTAGCCCTGGTGTGTTATTAATTTGCTTGGGATTGTACCCTGTAATTCTCTCTGCTGAAGCAAGCTGAATTTCTGACTCTTTCCCAGCAAATTGAAAGTGCCCTTTCAGGATGTAAGGTAAGGACTGACCCTGTCTGCTTTTCAGGCAGAAAAGAGAAAGACAATAAGTTTAATGAGGTAGCTTTTGAGTTCGGACTGAAGCAGTACCCAGATGAAAACCCCATATTCATCTGAAGCAATGGCCTCAGCTTTCTCAGTGTGGGACAAAACAGTGGTGGGCCCCTCTCTGTCACACAGGGAGTATCTTAGAGGTGAAATCTCTCTGGTAAAAGAAGGAGAATAGGACACGGAAGCACACTTTTGTGTACAGCTCTGTGGGGTGTAATCCAGCCTGTAAATGGTCTTCCTGGAAAGAAGGCAGATGAATCATTACAGGTTTAGTATTCAGAATAACTGAACCTGGGTGACCTTACACATTTTTAACTCTTGCAAGCTGAAGCCAAATGAATTATAAAACTGGAAATCCTGTTAAGCTGTTTGCTTTCTAATGGTTAAATGGCTTAAAGGCTTTTAAAAAAATCAGGAATTTGTGAAGTACAAGTCACCAGTGTTTTATACTGTAGTTAAAAAATGCTATATCTCTATCCCAGTTCAGATCAGATGACAGATACATTTAACTTTTGTGCCCTAATGCTACTGCATATGAATGTGTATATAATATTCAAAATATGTATTCAATAGAAATTGAATTTCAGTTAATATCTGCATTAAAATCAAGGATTCGTGAGTGATAAATTGTTCACCTTACTCTTCTGTCCTAGGAGATGTACGGAAGAGAGCCATTGATGATATGTTGTCAAGGTAAAATGACTTTGCTCAGAAAAGGGGAATGTTCGGAGTTCCTATTTCAATGAGTAACATCACTGGAATGTTCACACCATCAGGCAGCTCTGGAAAACAAGCTTTCAGAAGGTCATCAGCTCATGCTTGTAACCTTGCTGCCATTTGTCTGCTAGGATCTCTCTTCATCGTAAACCTGAATGCGTTTATTAGGATTGCAACAAAGAGAAAGTCTGAAGAGAATATTAAAATAGTTGCTATTGTGCCAGGAAGAAATTGTTTGTTTCGGCAAGTAGTGGAGTCCACAGAGCTGTTGAAATGAAAGGTCATTTTCAGACTGTGGAAGAAAATAGGATATTCTTGTGAAAGAAAAAAGGAGAGGTGTGTGTGGGGAAGGGAACATTGTTTCTGACAGCCTCGCAAAGAATCAAAACATTTAGAATTTAACTTTTAATTTATTTTTTTTAACCTATAATGACCAAATACTGTGTTCAAGCAATCCTTCAGACAGACACAAGTCTAATCCTTCAGACAGACACAAGTGAGGTTTTTTTAGCTGCAGTGAGTGTGGAGAAAGGGGCAGGATGAATGTAAATGCTCTTGTTTTATCTATCAAGTTGATATGAAGTTCACTAAGGCTATTTTTGACTGTGAGGGACTTCTTGAATTGGAGAAGATAAGACACCCCACTTGCACTCTGTTTTAGGACTAGAACTTAAAATTCAGTGGAGAAAACAGATATAACTGTTGTGCCCTATTTACTTTAATAGTACTGTGAAGTTACAGAAGTCTGGTCTTTTGCTGTCAGTGGCAGGAAAAATCTCAAAGATGTTCTTTTGAAAATACTAAGTTTCCAAGGAGGAAATAAAGCTTGGTTCTCCTTTTGGTTTACTTATTTGTTCATATCTATTTATATATTATTTCTAAGAGTGCAGGAAAAGCTTTTCAGATAAGAACTGATTACAAATTGATGCCTTTCAAGGAGGGAAAATAAATTAGTGCCCTCCTTTCTCCCCATGTAGGTGTATGAGGTATGCCTGCCCATGGCAGGGGGTTTGGGACAAGATAATCTCTAAGGTCCCTTCCAACCCAAACCATTCAATGATATCTGACAGAAGCAACCATGGTTCTAAAGAGAATATCTTACATATGTTTACTCTCCTAAAAATCTCTTTCAGACCTAATTTCTTGTAATCTGCTTTTGAGCAAGGGAGAAATCTGTCAGGAAACTAAACCAAAGCAAATTTCTTTCTTCATAACTTTGCAATGAATTGAATCCCAGCTTTAGGTTCAACAGGAGAATGGCCAAATGCTGTTCTTGTATATATCACTTCTTTACACAACAACAATTTGAGCCCATTAGAAAAGCCTTCTTAAGCTTATTTGGGGAGGGTGATGGGGTGTCCCTAAAAAGGGTTCAAGATAGTGAAATTTGGCAGTTAGGCACCAAAATCTTCCTCTGAGAAATTTAGTGCTACACAGTGTTAAGGGATATATTGATATCTGGTGCTGTAGATACGTTCAAATTCAAAAGAGCATGGACAGAAATCAACAATGAGACTGTTGGTTTCATTGCATTAATAGCACCTGCAGGAAAAAAAAAGAAAAATCAGCGAAATCGAGATGGATGCTAGTTGAAGCACTTCTTCATTTATTCATCTGCAGGTGAACAACCTGCCATTGTTTATATCTATTTCCTAGACGCAGTTCCCGCAGATTTATTGATACTCTCACAAAGTGGTATACCAGAAACCTTGTAATCTTATAACAGTTTACCTTTGTGCTTGAGTCAGGTTTTACATTGGTAGATGTGGGTGTTTGGGGTGAGAGAGACAAGGCTCGAGTTTCGCGAGCAGTGCTGGGAAGGGCAGGCCCTGAAGGTGCTTGCATTGCCGCCATGGATATGGGTCGTGCAGAATTAGGCAGTCTCACCCATACTCTGTGGGAGATCTTCAGCAAGCTTCATTTCTTTCTTTGAAATGTAAATCATCAGTGTCTCAACCGCTTGAATACTAAACCCAGCAGATCACAGTGGGTGTAATGCCGGATTCTCTTTAACTAACCTGTGTTCTGTAGAGTGTTGTTTTGTTTTATCTTCCTCACCGTATACTGCTCTTTCTGCTGTATCTTGATTTATCCTTTCCAACCTTGTCTTGGTGAAACCTGACAGCCCTGAAAAAGCTTTATTTTGTTAGCAGGTTTTTGTGGGCACACTATACATAAAGGTCACTCAAACACAGATTTACTGTTCTGCATTTCAGCTTGACACTGTGTTGGTTCCAGATTTTTTATGTAAATGGTGTTAGGATAGTATATTTATTTCCAGCGAAAAGACAGCACAATCAATTTAAAAAAGCAAATGGTGGTGCACTAGATCACACACTTTCCTGGCTAAAAATAGCAGATCAAATGCTGGGAGTTGCTGAATACTTTCAATCCTCACTCTAAGGTAAAATTTCAAGTTAGGAGTATTTCCTAATTTAAATTTAACAAAGTAGTACTTTCTGGGCTTAAGTCTTTTGTTATATGGTAAAACAGTTGAATCACAACCCACTGGAAATATTGGCTGAATATTTCTGAAATTGGCAGTGTATTTTAGAAAAGAATTGTAAGGTAAGATCACAGGAGCTCTTGTCCTTTCTGTTTTTTCTTTTTTTGTAACACCTGCTGAGCAAAACAGGATCTCTAGGTCCGTAATAGCCTTTAAACTCTAACCTTTTGGTGTGTAAGAGAACCATCTGGCTAATCTAAAGACATTCTAGAATAAATAATGCTTTTTCTCCCGTGTATTAGCAGCAACCTTGATAGGCGTTGCATGCATACTTTCTCTTAAAGGTTATTTTGCTAATTTAATTTTTAGATTATTTTTCCTCATACTATAAACACAGACAATAATCCCATTTATTTTGTTTATTCTAAAAATACTGAAATGCTAGCCGCAGTATAAGAAGTGGAAAATACATTGCTTCCATCAGCTTCATTCTGTGTGCTAATGACAATGAATTTTAAATTATCTATGCCAACTTTTTTTGGCTATGTACTGCTCATAGGAAGAGACAGTGGAAGCAGGATTGACATTGCCTTGGAAGTAAAAGAACTGTAGGTGCTAGGGAGAAAGAAACATTACATAGACTGATTTTTTTTTTGCTTAAATTAATATTATTTTCGTTTTATTAGGCTTTCCTTTTAAAAATTGGCTGTGTTATCAGTAATATGAATCTTAATTGAGTATTCTTTTGTCTGCCATGATAATTTTTAGCATGCCACAATATTGGCTATACTGTTCTGAAGGTTGTTCTGACCTCAAGTCTTAAGTAAAATAATTTCTTACAGAGGGCAATATAACCTTCACCATAATTGTCCTTGGATTTCTATACACCTTACAACTCTCACTAGTGTAAGATTTTCTTTCCATCTATCAGTTTCATGGGGTTTTGTGAAGTTACAACTTACAAACTGATTTTTTTTTTTTTTTCCTAAGTCTGTGAAAGAAAGCTCATGAAATGACTGCACAGGTCCAGACACACAGGCCTTTCTTGTTTGGCCCATCCTGAGTCACTTGCCTGCCACTTTCTCTAGTAAAGCTTTTTTTGGAGCTTAACTTATCCCTCTATATTGTGGCCGAATTGGAAAAATCTCTTGTGCAAGGTTATGGGTCTACACCAAACAGCTAGTGAAGAGGGAATTTGGGCTCTGATGCTACACACCCTGTTCCCTTGAGGTCTTCCAAGAGTTAAACAAGATATTGAACTTTTGGAGTTAATTTTTCTTTTTCTTTGATTCTTAATATACTCTTAATATCACCTTTTCAGGGAACCCATGCAATTTCTTTCCCACCTTGTGTTCACATATTAGCCTGAAACTTGCTTAACAATTCTAAGAGAAAACAGTGAAGGGAAGCAAAGCATAACATGGTGTTTGAACTGTGATGGCAAACACAAATCCACATGAATATTCACGTGAAGGAGACTTGGTCCCTTGTCTATTTAATGTTTATGTTTTGCTTTTTTCTTAATTTGACAGCATGTTGCTTATTAAAAATCAGAATGAGTACAAAGACTGGATATTTATATGTATTTCAAATAAGTTTGGAATGAAAATCTTATTTAAAAAAAATGTCACGTACTACAATAGCAAAATTGAGATATGGAACTCTGATCATGCCAGTTAAACAAAAGATTGTTATCCTTAGTTTATATTTTTTTTTTTTTAACCAACAGCACAATAGTGGCTCCTATTGATTTGTAGTCTGGTGCCAGACGTTATTACTGCTAAAATATAGTCCATGTAAAAATCAATGCATGCATACTATAGTACATTAATTACTGTATAGTTTTTGCTTCCCAACTTGCTTACTGATTCAATATTAGGTCTTCACATGATAAAGATCTAATGAACTTTTCTTCTGTAATCCATTATATACTATTACTGCAGACGTAGAACTGATTTGCTCACTAACTTCGAAGTTTATGGCAAGTTATAGGATATTGTTTTCTCCCAGGTTTTGAGCTTGTTCAAAGACAGTAGAATCCCAGAAAATAATCACTACAGGATTAGATGAGTAAGTAGAATGTACATGTGGCTGAAATGAGGAGCTACTAACATTTATCATTAAGAAAAAGACATTTATTTGTATATTAAACTGTGCACATGCTTGCTCTGTATCCATAATCTATTATTAACTCCATCAGAAAGGAGTAGGCGGATATACAATTTACAGGTTTTGGTTTTAAGTAAATGGCCTGCTTTTACAGAGTTCTCTTTGGACAAATTGTCTTGCATTAATGCTTGTTTTTTTACATAAATCTGTAATACTTTTGAAGCAGTTTGCAGTGTTTCAAATGGGCATAAAAAGCAGTTCATGAATGTACACAAACTGAAAACATGTATTACAGAAGCAAAATATCTTGCTTTCCTGTAAATAGCTGCCCTCTCAAGAAGTCAGAAAATGTGTTGCTTAGGATTACAGCTGGAGTTAAAACAAGTAATCAAAACATATTTCCCTTTTTCTGAAATAAATGTAGATGGAGGTGATTTTGACTTGGAAATAACTGCAACTTAAAAACACTCTGCTGCACAGACCCTAAACCTGATGTGTTTAAATCTTGTTGAGCACATTTTTTTCTGATGTAAGTGCTTTGAAGCTCGACTTATACATTTTAAATTTTTGACTTAACTCTTTGAGCAACTAGCTTGCTCACACATTTTACTGTTGCATGAAAAAAGTTTGAATGATGCAGTACATTTCATAATGTTCTTTGTGTGCGCTGATGTGATTATTCAAGAACTAGATCTTGAAAATGTTTTGTGAAAGCCTTACTAAAGGAAGAAGATACTCATTATGTTAAATTTGAAATAAAATTTTTAAGTAGAAAACGTGGATTTCAGCTTTAGGAGTTTCACAGCAGTGTTTTTTCCAATATGCAGCCTGTCTGATGTGCTCAGTTTAAAGTGGTGAAGGCACTCACTACCAACATCTAACACTGAGTATTTCTGTTGCTGAGCTACTGCTATACCCCTTATGTTTTACCCTTCTGGTCCAGCTAATCTTGCTGGGGGTATATTTGTAGTAGATTTTGCTTGTTTCTTCTACTAATTGATGGCTTAAGGTTAATAGAAGTGTGTTGGAGTTTTTAGGCTTTGGCTTTGGGTTTTGGGGTTTTTTTGAAGCCCTGTCATAGTTTTTATCATGTTCTGGTTTTTTGCCACTGTCTATAACTGAAATTGCCTACACTTGAAAGATCAGCAAGTTACTAATCAAGTCTTCTTTAGGTTGTCCTTTTTGGGGGGGGGTGGTTTGTACTAAGTTTAGAAAGAGTAGAGATGCAATTTCTAATGAGGAAGACTGACCTAGAATGACGCTGAGTAAGACCCAGGTACTGCATATATGATTCATCAGCACATTATATTATTTTTCTTCTAGAGGTCCCTGCACTTCTACATTCATTCTCTCCAAGTCAGTGGCATGCTTAGTAATGCCTTTGGTGCAAGCAACTTGTTAGCATCTTTCAACAAAAAAAGTTGTCCTTTGAAACAGTTCTTAATTCTCAGAACTCATTTCATGGCTGGGTGATGACCAGTTTTGTCCCTAAATTAGATGTGTAACTAATGTGTTGTGATATAACGTAGATGTAGCAAATATATTTTTTCAGGAGTAAAATTCAAATTACTTTCCTTGTATTTCAGTCCTTTCAAGCTATAAGATAATCAGAATTAACTGGCAAAGAACATCTTCTCTGCAAGGCTCTTTGGGCCTATAATCTTTCAGTCCCTACTTGCTTACCAGGAAGCATTGTGCAAACAGGTTTCTTCACACAAGGCCTTGAGTTTGGTCTTGGCAAAAAGGACAGGATCTTCATTCCCACTCCATAAGACTAGTCTGTCATTAAGTCACGAAAGGAAGGAACATGTGCTTTCAAATTCTTTTGAAAAAATAAAAAGAAGAGCAGGAATTACTGAAAGGCATCACGTTAGTCCTTCCTTATTAGGCATGTAATGAGATGAAACTGCTCTATGAAAAGTGGTAAAGAGGGGAAAAAGCTTTAAAGTACAGCTTTTAAAAAATATAGTCATTTCTGGATTTTTCTTTTTACTCTATGGCTGGTATCATCAAGTATATTCCTGTACAAAGAAGACTAGAAACTCTCTTGAAATTTCACAAGGATATATTTTTCAGATAATATGCCTTGAAAGGCTGAGTTTTGAGTTTTTAAAAATAAAAAATTAAAAAATAATAGAACCAAACATTTCAGGAAAGGTTTTCAGGTGAAATAATTTTTTATCCTTCACATAATGGGAGAGAGGTGGGAGGAGTTGCGATCATCTGAATCGTGATTTCTCTGCAGTGCAGTTGCATGTCCTCATAACAAGATCACAGATTCAGAATATAAAATTATAGATTAGTTATGCATATTTGAAAGCTGTTTAAGAGACCTGCTAAGCTCTAAATTGTGGTGGAGTTGTTTCAACAATAATTCAAAATTAATTTGCAGAGTTTGTGAAAGCTGAGGTTGACACAGAGACCATGAAAACAAAGTGCAGATACCTGCAAATACCACAGTACACGACATGTTTATTTGGAAGGTTTATAATTTTGACAGTGGATTTAGAGTTTGAATCTACATTTGCCAGTGGTTTTCCATGGGCGTGTTTGTTCATCTCTACTTCAAATAAATATAGTCACTAAGTAGAGGTGTAAGGATGTAAGAGTGAATTTCTGCTCTTTTTTCATCAATGGCAAATAGCAATTGGGTTTTTTTTTAGAGGAGAATGAATTTGAAGACACTTCTATTATCGGATAAGAATATAGTTTTGTGAATGGTATTAATCTCCCCAAAGGTTCAATATTTGTCTTTTGAGTCCATGAAGAGTCTTTATGCGTTTTGAATGATGGCTCATATTGATTGCATTAAACTGAATAAAATGACATCCTCAGTATTGCGTCTATCTCCTCCCTCTACCTTTCACTGACTGTACAAGTTTCAATTAAGTTGGAGGCTGCCAAGATATTTTGTAAGCTCCCTTTTAGGAAACAGTAGATATTGCCATGGCAAACTGGGCTATTCCTTCTTGTTGAGCAAGGAAAATGTTAATCTGTGAAGAGAGATTTTTTTGAATGTGTATGATTTAAGTAAAAAAGACGTTGCCAAGCCGTATTACAGGCATTCACAATTGTTTGATTCTTATTATCTTTGCTTTCAATTCATCTATTTTTCTTTTAAATTGCAGTTCAAATCTTTGGAGATTTGAACATAATAATTAGATTTCTCTCACAAAAGAAAAAGTGGATTATTCTTTTTGTTGGTAGGTCCTCCATGGAACTATATTTTACATGCCATAACTAAAACAGGGCATTACATAATTGTATATATAATTTAGTGCAAAATCTGAAGTCTGTCAGATAATGCCAACATGCCCACAGCCTCTGCTAGCTTGGTCAGGCTGCATGGTCTGTGCAGTCACACTTGAGACACCGCTGTAGAAAATTACTACAAAAGGGAAAAAATAGAAAAAAGGGTTTGACAAACCAGTGTGTAGGCTTTCGTAGTACCTTCTTTCTTAGCTTTTCTGAAATTCAAAATAATCCACTTATTTTCATTCCAAATATTTTCCTCCCATGTGGTCTTTTTCCTTTCCCCCTGATGACACTTCTTTGATATCACTTGATCCACAGGGTTTTGGAAGTGGTTTTTTTTTTGTTTTTTATTTGTTTTTGTTTTTGGGGTTTTGGGGTTTTTTTTCCATTGTGGTCCATTTTGTTTACTGCATCAATGACTTCACTATTAATGAAATGGTGGAGCTGGGGGGGACTTCTTAAAGGAATGCTGGTTATTCCAACAGGCATCTACACATATTGAAATAATAAAACATCTTGGAAGTTTCAGTTTTAACTGGCATTTCAGAATTTATTGATGTTTGTACTCTGTTACTTGCTTGGAAGATGAAAGTACTGTTAATTTCTAAAGGGTTAGACCTTTTTGTGGTTAATTAAAGCAGAATAATTGGGTTCAGTTGATATGAAATTGTTCAGTTTAGTTGGTGGTCTGAACAGCTCATTCAGGGTTTTATAGCATGGTACTTGAAGTTGTAAGAAAACAGCAGACAGAAATTGCTGGGTCAAAAAAGCATGTGGGAATAGAGATATAAATTCTGAAGTACCAGATGTGAGCAAGTACTTCTCAATACTCAGAGAAGTCCCTAGAAGGAACATGTTACAGAACCTTTTGTGTTTTATAAGTGCTGGTGTGAGGATTATTTCTACTTCTTGTTTCTGATATTTACAAAATTTTATACTGTTTCCTCACATTTGTGCAGCTTTTTTGTTGGTTCCCCCCCTCCCCTTCTGTTCTCATGGCTAACGTGTTTCTCTCTTGCTGTGTTCGCAAATAACTGCTCAGCAGGCAAATGCCTAATGCAAGAATGTTGCAGAAGTTCAGGCCGATGACTCAAGTCTCCACAGGAAAGCATTTTCTCCACTGTCACTGCTCAGTGACAATTCATGGTCTGCTCTCAGAGAAGAATTACGCTCTCCCGTGTCATTGCCGGGCGATGGAGGGTTTGGTTTTAATGGGATTCTGTTGCTGTGTGAGAATGGTCATCTGTAACTCCTAGCATAAAAAGAAAATAAGGATTTCCTCATCAGTTTTCTTGCTACAAGGGAGGGGGATGCTGCACAGTTTTCATTTCACATTTTGAGAGATAGACCCCCAGGGGTCGTGGAAATCTAAAAAAACAACCTGTAGATGCGTAAGGGGTTTTTTTTGCTCCTTATTGCTCTGTTTTTGACTGAGGACAGAAGATTGAGTTTTGAGGGACAGAGCAGTAAACATTGTTTGTACATCCTGCTGAGACTGAAAGATGCCTCTTTGGTCACTTCAGAAGAGAAGAGTGATGGAGAGACTTTCCCATGTTGGGGTGGAGTCGTCAAGTCTTGCATCCACATTTCGCTGTAACGATACCACTGGAAATTAAAGACAGTAATGGAGGAGTAAATTAGCCTGTATTTATCTTAGATTTATGTATTTAACACACTAATATATACCTCAGAACATCACAGTCCTCTTATGGAGTATGTCTTGCTATGCATAATTAGTATTATCAATGTCAGGATTTTGTTACTAATACAATCTCGTTGCATTTGGTCATTGAGACATAAAATATTTCCAAACTCATGTTATGATTGAATTTATCTCTGTTCTCGAATTGCAGGCCTTTTCCAGTGGTGCCTGAGGCTTGCTGGGTTAAATGATGTCTGAGGAAGGCTTTAGCGTTCGCTGCTTGACTGCTTTATGTGGAATTAAATGAGCTTAATGATACAGTATTATGGGTAGTGATGAACAAAATAGAACTACAGTGTACAACACTGATTAAATTACTGTATTTTTCTTAAGCTAAACTTCTACATCAGGATTTATAAGTTGATTAATGTTAGTCATGCATGAAAGCCTGTCTGAATTAGATTCTCAATGCTGCTATAGGTTATGCTTAGAGAATTCTGATACGTGTATAAGCTTTGAGGTCATCTTCAGTAAGACGTGATGCAAGTGAATGAATATTGGAGAGGTTCGAATTCCACTTTTTTCCCCACTCTGAAACATTTGGGAAGGGTGCAAATATTGCCGCTGTCAAAGTTATACATGTGTTATAAAATACGCACTATTGATGCTCTTAAAATGCCAGGTGTGGCTGGTTTATATGGTTCAGGAGTTGTAGCAAGGATATTAAGATCACTCAGGTGTTGTATGTTCATGACCTTAATAAACACATGACAGCTTTTATTATCTGGGGTTTCAAACCCCAGTGTGAAGGAGGGAGGGATGGTGCTAAGTGAGGCAGAAACTGGAAGGGGTTGAGCTATTGCTTGTTTGGTTTGCTTATTTGTTACAACACTACTCAAGCATAACTTTCTTCATGACCTTTTAAATGATTTGGTACTTGATGATGTACTTCATTTGAGAGTGTCTCTAGCCTTGAGATTTAAAGTGGTCATTGCGAAGGAATATTGATGTGCAGGCAGTTAATAGATTTTGATTCCGTGGAAATGCTGAGAGGCAGCTCAGTCATTTGGTTTTTGACACTGGCTGCATTGTGACACTCAAGCTTAACTGGATTAAAGCAGCTGAAACTTATGTGTTGACTTCTATTTCCTTTTTATGTTACTCCTACTGAACAACAGGTTTTAATTCTGTTAATGCATGGCACTACTGTATTTCGTATTTGTAAATACCTTTCTTAGTTCTATAGAAAAACCTATTTTTTTTTCTGCTTTTTTCTGAATCTTTTGTAGGTTGAGTCTGACTTTTAGACTTCACCTCAAATTTTCTTTGAATATACCTACATAATTCTTGATTATATGTTACTTGCATGTAATTTATTTCCGACATTCCCAGTATTAGCATAGGTACAGAGAGTTATGACCTGGCTAACTCAAGGAAATGAATGGATATGTGGTAATTTACCTTTCAAAAAAGTCTTCCATTCTTCTCTTAAATCTTACACTAATAATTTCCTCTTTCAGGAAGGGTGAAGTATTCTTTCTGTGTAGTTTTTATTTCTTCTTAAGAAAAGCTTTCCAGTTCTTTAGCTTATGGAGTTCCCATTGGTGTATGAACTAATACAATAAGTATAGTTTCTTTTCAGTTGTAATGTCATTTCTGTAATAAGCTATGCATATGCTTTCCCATCTAATGGCTTTTTTTCTTATTTGAAGCTCACTTGAGAAAGATTTGTTGAGTGGAGGATCTGTTTGCGAAGTTCCAGTTGAGACTGAAATTTCAGTAGAGTTATGGACTCCTGAATAGAGACCTATTAGGAAAATGCTGACAAACATATTGCAAATATAATTCCCTCGTGAAATTCTGAGAATATCCTACATGCTGCTGCATGTTCTCGTTGTCATTTGTACAATTACAGTATACAAGGGGGAAAAGAAATCTATCACTGTAAGATATTGCTTCCAAGAAACTGCAATAACTAACCTTTTTCAACACTTGTGAAGAAATGAAAATAGCAGTTAATTCATCTCAACTGTGTAAGCAATTGAAACACATATAAAAAATAAATCTCACTCAGCTTGGAGGTGCCTAATTTTGACATTATGGTTTCAGACCATCACATGGAGGACAGCACATTGGATTGTGTTGGAAAAGGCTGCTACAAGACACTCTGGAGCAGATTGCCCAGCAGCCTTAAACACAGCATAATTCCTTTCACAGAGTGGGTGGGAAATGCCATCACTCCTGACATGACTGTGTTTTACACTTGGTTTGCACATATGCAGGTGTTGACATAAGGTCCAGAGCAAAATAAAGGATGATGTCTTGAAAAGCAGTATAAAGAGAAATAAGATGCTCATCATGGATGGGGTAAATGCACAGCTGGGAGTGTAGGACTGATAACTCCTTTGGTTGAATATGAAGTCTAACTTTGTTCGTAACATAACAAAGCACATCACTTTTTCAGTATTAGCTTAGTGTGCATGAGGAAGAAATGTAATCCACATGACAACTGATTTTCGTTACTATTTTCTTTAAGGCAGAACATAAATCTGGATTCATACTGGTTCTCCAGTATAAATCGGAATTATCTTGCTCTAATTGTTTTTTTTTTTAATGTGCCTTTCTTGTGGTCATCTGACTTCTGCTGTTTTAAAATCACTGAGAGGGTGATCTGCCTTCTATCTCGGTCTCTCAGTTTCTCTTCATGATAGAAACCTTAAAGAAAACATAGCTATCTCTTTATTTGGCTATTAAAATTCTGTTAACTTTGAAAATACAGCGTCTAAATATCAGAAATGTGACTGAAACTTTGAACTGGTTTGGTGCAGTTTTAACTTTTTAATTAAAAGTATATTTTCGTCAAGTTTAAAATGGTAGGAACAGTACTATATAAACTGGGTTGCCAAAATTGCTCGGGGGAAAAAGAAAAGTATAACAAAAAAATTATTATTTTTTTTTACTTTGGGGGCTTCAAATTCAGATTACTTGCCAGTAAATGTCGATCAAGTCAGCCACAGCAGATTGCTGAGGCTTTAAGCAAGCCATCATCCCAAGCTAGCTTCTTGGCATACAAGAGTCTCAAGTCTGGTGATTATTCTAACTGACATCCCCCCAACCAAAAAACCTCAGCTTGCACAAACCCGTATTCTATGTATGTCTTGCTTCCTCCGTGGTGGGAGGAACATGGAGATGGTGCAATCAAAAGGCCTGGGACAAAATGAAACAGTGAAAGAAACTTCACAAGTTCATTAATTGTGAAAGCTAAAGAATAGGTAGCACACACTTTAGTGAAGGTGCAATGATCAGTATACACCATTACATATCTACAATGCAAATGGCTTTGAAGCCTGTGTGAGAAGTAGTGAGCTGTTTCTGAAGAAAAATAATGAATACACTTTAGAAAGGTAATGACATGCCTATATATCACTGAAACAGGAGGCAGAACACAAAACAAATTAATGATTATTTGTAAACCTAATAAGGAAATGTCAAGGACAGCTAGTGCACCAGACAGTACATGAATGGGAATGAAAGAAAAGGGAAAGGCAACAGCCACTAAGAAAACTACAGGAGAATTACTGTAGTAATCATTAAAACCATATATAAAGAGAATTTAGGATTAACAGAAAGACTAACAACTCTGGTTTTTGTAATATTTAGGGATGTTTGTCAAAAACTTAAATGTTGTAATTCTCTACTGTCAAAAAAAAATGACCTTTCAGATGGTAGAAGTATGAAAAGAGAAAAAATATTTTGTGAACCCTGGTTGCTTATGTGGCTGTAGGTATGGAACCACCCAACCTGTGTGCAAAACTATTTAACGTGAAAAAAATTCTCAAATGCTAGCCTTAAGGTAAACCTAGTTTATGAAGGCTTTTTTTTCTTTTTTGACCAATGGCTGAGACACTGTTTTAAAATGTAAAAAAACCCTCACAAAACAGTTGTCGTAGCTTTTCTTCTTTGGAGGAAATGCTGTATGTTCAGCTACTGCACATGATAGATTATCTCTGATCTCACATGTCTCAGGCTTCTTGGGAGAAGAAGAGATCAAGAGGTAGTCACCTAGACTGGAAATCCATATACATGTCCTCCCTTGTATTTCTTGAAAACCCTGATGTTACTGTGGATTCTTGCTTTTGGAAGGGGACCCAAAGGAATGCTTTTGCATTGGGAAAACTACATTTCTTTGCAACTGCAACCTTCTCAGGGAGTATACCAAGTTTTGCAGTCTTCTAAAATCATTTTATGAAGAAAACAGTATTTGACGAGTGCTACATTTTGTCCTCATAAGAGCAGAACATTTTCTTCCCCATTTAAAATCATGAAGTTTGTAAACTTTATCTTTTATGCTGTAATATAAATCTTTAATAATGAGGTAATAGAATTTTTGCAATTTGTCTGTTTTCAGCCCCAAGTTTCAACTGACTCTAGTTATAGCCTAATGAAATTCAAATAGCTGGACTGAAGGTTAGAAGGGCGATGACACAAGAAGCTGATATTAATAATGTATGTGAGCAAATAGACTTGCAGTAGAAGTTCCAACAGTGTGGAACAAGTTACAAAGGGAGGTCTGTCTCAATATGACCTGCACTAGAAAACAGGATTGAAACTCAAGGTCTGCAAGTTTCAAAACACAGCTTTCCTGTCTGCTGAGCTCCTGTCTAGTAAAAGCCATCCCCCGCTGTGCAGCAAATGCCCACATCATTTCATGACAATCTGGCCAAATAAGCAGTTACAGATTTTCCCCCTTCTGAAGCTGTCAACCTTACCAAGTGTGATGAGAGTCTGAATTAGTATCTATGCTTGATCGTTTGTCACAGTGGAAATAAGCGGTTTTTGTACTGGTTCGGTGACAAAGCAATAGCAAAGTATGTGAGCTAAATTACCCCATGCTCCAGAAAACATGAAACTGCCTCATGTTTTGTGCTTCCTTAGCAAGTAGAAAATCTTTTTAGTTCCATTAATTGAGCATAGATTTCCACCTGGCTAAATGATCATGAAATACAGTATCAAGACCTTCAGGCTGCTTTCGGTTCTTCTGTTTAATAGTAGTAATACTGGTTTCTTTTCAGGTGAGGGTTTCCAGCTTCCAGTGTCATTCATTCTAGAATCTGTCAATGACCTGAAAGGAAGATAATCTTGTCTGTCATCTTCTCCCCAAAGTCCAAGAAAAATGAATTCATCAGATAATGCTCATGTCTTACATGATTGTTTTCGTGTCAAGTTTTGGATACACCTGTGCCATTTTCTGGAAGTATTCACCAGGGGATTCATTGGTACAATAGTCTTCAAGTCTTCTTGAACTCCCCTTCTGCTCATGCTGCCCACCCGTCCACCCTACAGGATTTGTTTGTGTCAATTTTTCTTCCAAACACCTGGCAAGTGTCTTATATAGTGAATTAAGATAAGCTGGTAATTTTGAAAGTCCTGAATTAATTAGCGTACTTTATGTTTTGATAAAGTGCTTCAGAGATTTAGAAAAAGTTGGCATTTGCTGGGGCAAGACTAGAAATTAACTGATGATCTTTATTGGTGGGCAACAATTTATCAACCAGGTTCAATGGTTTCCAGACTTTATAAAGTGACAAATCAAGCCAGTTCTTGCACAGATAACACTTGAACAGGGTATTTAGTCACTGTTGTCAACTTTGGTGCATCAGATTTAGACACAGGTAGTTGATCTGATGGCACATACAGCCTGTCTTTTGTTTATAGGAAAAAAATATTAGTCTTCCACTGCAGCATTCTCCTGAGAGCTTTATTGGTTCTGTTTGTTGCTCAGTGGATTGATGAAGTCTCTCTTCATGACTCAGCAGTATCTACTGTAAAGATGAATGATGTTGCACCAGAATAGACTCTGACCCAAGGAGAGTCTTGCATTGTGTGCCACCAAAAGAACAAGTGTAGTCTCTTAATGCTTTTAGCTATGTAATCTCTTCGAAAGTGCTCCTGTTACTTTGTGCCCCTGGAAAGGACTGGAAGACCATTACCTGCCTTTTGCAGAAGAAAGCATTGCAAGTATCAAATGTGTGCCTTTCTCTTGGTGATGTTATTTGGCTGTTCAACACTGACTGCAAGATGCCTGCTCCTATGGATGTAAGTAATCTTTTTCAAACAGTAAAAGTTGGATTGCCAATTTCCCTGCACTCCTATAAGTGGTTTATCACCAAGTAAGATTTTCTGGAGTGTTAACAGCATCTTATAACAAGTAGCTTGTGGTATGTGTACTGTTACTTTGGTAGCTAAGCCACCACTGAGGGAGAGGAAACAAGTCACTCTTTATCCATTCCTGTGTTTATAGTTAATTTAATCCAGGAAAGATGCTAGCTGATTTGCCCAAAGGCAAAAGGCAAGCAGGGGATAGCATCTGGAGTTGCTTAGTCCACTAACAAGCAGTCCCCATTTAAAATAAGATGTACGTGTCCTCATGGTCTGTCTTTATGGTCTTCTCCTACCACACTTCAGCACATTTCTTGCCCTCTGGGGAGCTGAATAGGCAGCTATGTCATTGCAGTTAGCATGGTGGTGTGCTGAGATCATAAATCCTGCTGAGAGGAGGCCTTTAATGCTCAAGTGAAGCAATTCACTCGCTATCACTATCCAGATTTTGGGAATCTTGCTGGCTTGCATTGAAGCCCAGTGCATGGACAGAGGGAGTGGATTAGAGGCATGGTGTCAGCTTTGCTTGCATAAGAGAGCTGTTGCAGGGATTGTTTGGAAGTAGCTCTGGTTCAGCAGTAGCTCCTCAGGATCAGGTGCCATTTGCAGGGGTGAGAAGCAACACTTGCTTGGAATGTGGGAAGCATAGGAACCTTTAGCTTTCAGTGGTTTCTGAATCATTCTGCCCTTCACTAGTCATTCTTGATGTTGTGTTCTTATATATCTTTGTTAACTTGCTTCATTACTCTTGTATGCTTTCACTGACAGTTGTTTAAAAGAAGCTTTCATTCATGGAAAATGAAAATAAATTATGAATTCTTAATGTAAGCTTTCCTAAACTGAGAAGCCAGTCCTGGGATACAGCTCTCAGAGTATATCTTTAAAGATTTCTCTCCCGCTGCCCTGCTGCTGTCCTTGCTCTGCATGTTTATTCTGTTGGTGAGGTTGAAGCCTCATTATCACTAAGAAGTGAATCTCAGAGTTTATGATAAATAATTCCATGGAAACCTCAGCCCAATAATAATCAAAAAAGAAAGCAGAGTGTTAGGGGTTGTTGGGAAACAAACAAACAACAAGAGTACAACATGTATTAATCCCAGGTTTGTCTGAATTTCACTGGATACTGTTATGTAGCTCTGGTTCCTGCTGATTCAAAAAGAATATAGCACATCTGCAATAGATTCAGAGAGGGACAACTATAAACTGTAAAACTATGGTCTAGCTTCTATTTAAGAAACAACCAAATGGGAAAAACAGAGTTTTACAGTTGGAGAGAGATGATAGACAAAAATTAAATATGAGTTTGGAGCATATTTTTGAATTCACAGTCTTTTTTTATTTTTAAATTTAGGTTCATTTAAGAATAATTTTTTTTCACATGTGATGAAGAAATTCCTTACTGTGAGGGTAGCAAGGCACTGTCACAGGTCACCCAGAAAAGCCTCGTACCTGGAAATGTTCAAGGGCCGGTTGGACAGGACTTTGAGCAACCTAGTCTAGTGGAAGGTGGACCTGTCTATGGCAGAAGGGTTGGAACTAGAAGATCTTTAAGGTCTCTTCCAAATCAAACTATTCTATGATTCTGTGACTTTTTTTTTTTTTCCCCAGAGACAAAAAAATCTGGAACTCTCAAGGATTTTTTTTTTTTTTTATTTGATGATATTTTGTTACAAGGGAATTCTGATGGAACAGAAAAAAACCCTGAAAATTTGAAAATTAAAATACTAACCAATTACATAGTGGCAAAACCAGCAAAATTTAAATTGGGTTAGCTAGTTGCTATAGCCTCAGGCTCCTGCGTCAAGTAGTTTGATAATTATTTTCCTGCTTGTCAGAAATGGAGAACTGCTAAAGGCAAGCTCTGTACCATGTAACACACATGCATGAGTCCACATTTGTACTGGCTCACATGCTGACAGACTGCTCCGGAAAAATTAATGATGCCAAACTCTTACAGCAATTGTCTTCTAAATAGGGCTGTTAAATAAGGCAAGTCATGCCTTGAGAGTGTTTTGTTTGTTTGGGGAAGGGGGAGTGTGGGGGCAGGAATCAACTCTGATTTGGGTTATATTTTTAAATTTTCCTCTGGACTTCTGAGGAACAATGCTAGGAAAGCAGTTTTTCCACCCTCAGCTTCTCAGCACTAAGTGAAATTTTTCTTTAGTTTCAGAGTGCATACAATAAGCATATCTTATGTTTACATTTGGAACCAACTAAGCTAGTTTCAACATATCCTGATTCTGTTCATCTCCACCACAAATACAGCCCACGCCATTCTCAAATCTACCTGGTAGCTTTGATTTCTACAGGCATTTCTAAATAAATTAAAATTTAGAAGTCTGTTTTTTGTCTGTTCTAGCTTCTTTTGAAGGAAGATAGTGCTTTGCTTGAAAATAAGTAATTGCCATTGACATAGAACTGTTGGAATTTCAAAGATGTTCAAGATTTTTGGAACAGGAATGTCCCTCCAGCCTTGGATTCCTCCTAAACGTCCTTATAAAGAAATCCTATTGCACCACTGAGACTCAGTGCATCAGGTGGGGTTTGTTATACGACTTAATGCTTTTAACAAAACCAAAATTACATTGAAATCCCTTGCAGAAAAAAATTGTAATATTCATGGTGTGTAAGGCTGCAGATCGTGCAATGTTGTGCAGGTACGAGTGTCAAAAGATAACAGCCCTGAGGGCTTGAGCTGCAGAGGCAAGACAGAACAGACCTGGGGCTGGGTGTGGCTTGCAGCATGCTTCCTGGGAAAGGCTGGGAGCTCTGGAACCAGTGATTCATGTATACTACTTATAAACTATTATTTAAAAAAAAAAAAAAAAAAGTTGCTTAATTCATTAATTACTATAATCGCTTACTTAATAACAGGGTAGTGAAATGTGATCTGTTTACGCCTATGAAATTGAAAATTGCATGCTGTGGCGCACCTGTCTGCAGCTAGGAAATGTTTTACTGTGTCTGTGTTATTGGATTTCAAAGATTATTTTATTGAAATGATGATAATTTAGGCTGTGGCATTAGTTATTAATAAGGCACTAAAGTAATATTGCTAATTAGAGACTAAGAAAATGGGATTAAGATCCAAAATAGGGATCAGAGTTTAGAATAGGCTGTAATTTGGATCTGGTGTAGCCTGAAAATTGATATGCTGTCTCTGCAAGATTTTTAGCTCAAACAGTAGGATATCCAAATTGTGTCTTGGTCAGAAACTCACAAACACTGTGTGTTGAGGAGTGGGAGGAGGGGAAGGAGGGTCATATGTGGCTGATCTGAAATCAAGTTTATGTAGATAAATTCACAAGAGGCGAGCATGGATGTTCACATGTTCACATGCTCTCTGTAAATTCAGGTGAGGGAATCAAAGTTGGGTTGTATTTTATCTGTTTCTACTGTATTTACGAGCAGATATTTAGTGCACAGTTCAAAGATTCTTGTGGACAGCCTAGGTGAAGTTTGGGAAGATGATCCCCACCACTTAGTTGTTCAAAGAGGCAAAGGTTGCAAAGAGAGAGGCGTGGAAAGATTTTTTAATGAAACAGGTTGAGGGGCAAAAGGAGAAGAAGAATGGAGGGAGGTTCATGAGAAAAACTTTATTTCTTTCTCAAGTGGGATGTAGCATATTAATGTAGCAATTCAGAAGTGTGTTCAGTTAAAATGTGTTGTTTGAACTTAAATGATGTTGGAAGAGATGAATTTTTAAAAAAAATATTCTAATACCAGAACTTTTAATTATCTGGATGTGAATAAAATACAACTGTTGGTCAGTCGCTCTTATTAAGGAAGGAAGTTAAAAAGAAAGTCCTCAAAGGATGTGTAATTTGGTTAAATTAATTGAGAGCTGTGAAACACCACCACTGAACATTATTCCTGCCTCTGCCATGACTGATCCTACCATTTTCTACTAATATGTTTTTATGAAACCAGGTAGATTTATTTATCTTTTCAAACGTGTAGCTTGTCTAACTTTCCAGGGAAAGAACTTGTATCATGCAGTGCATGTACTGAAACAAAAGCATGTTTGATCATTATGTGCAGAAAAAGTGTCCCTCAAACAAGCCACTCAACACCAAATCGTGTTCACGATGTTGCTGAATAATTTCAAGAGGCGGTAGTAGTTGGGGAAAGGTTGCTCCAATACATGATGAATAGCTGCTGGATTAGGCAGTCAGTTTCCAGTGCGAGATCTGGAACTGTGTAATGCATCTAAACGTCCAGTATGGTGTAGGTGGAGAACTGGACATCTCTGCCTGCAGTACTGGGTCAGTGCATGTTGTGTCGACAAGGTATTGCTGAACTTACCGGAGGGAAATGCTAACAGTGGGAATGGGTCTTTAAACTCCCGCAAAGCTAAAATTTAGACCCTTTTCTTAGTTCACCTGAGGGATGCAGTTTCAGCTTGTGACTGACAAAACAGAGTTATTTTCTGGATATTGATGTGTAGTCTGCTTTTTCTCACTTTGTTTTGTTTCTTTAGTGGATTGAGAGATTTAGGAATGCAAGCATGTGCTCCCCTTCCTCTTTTCCACCCTTTCCCCTTCTTAATTCACCAGATATAGCTCACTGGTTAGCATGCTTTTGTAGAATGTGAAATCAAGGTGCCAGTTTCCTCCCGATGGGAGTTTGCCATTGTTTGTTTGTTTGTTTTTAATTTTTTGCCTTCTAAACTATTTTGCTGAGTTAGTCTGTGGTATTTCCTAGTTCTTGAATTTAATTGTGTTGTGAGCAGCAGAGCAACATCAAAGATTAATTGGGCCAAACACACATTACTCTCCCTTCCCAGGGAAGTGTCCTGATTATGAAGTATAGGTCTGGTTCCTTCATTTTGTTCTTCAAGGATTACTTATTAATATTACTGAAATTATTTATTCAATATGGAATGAAATGCACGCTTTAGGATGCAAACCTGCATAGCTACCAAATGACAAAGTGGTTAGAGCTTTCTCCCTCTGGCCTATTGCTTCTTTAGTTATTAGACATTATGATAATTTTAATAATAGTGTTAGAGAATAATTCTGCCTTAGAGATGTCCACTGTTTAGTTTTTAGGATGACTTCCCAGGCTGAGGGTCATCTTTATGTTGGTTTCCTCTAGCAGAGGATAATCCTGACTGTACAATAGCAGGATGAAAGTGTTCCTTGCTTTTGTTCAGCTGTGTCTTTCACAAAAGGAAACCATGGGCGAAATATCTATTTACGTTAATCAGGTTTCTCAAGAGCGAGGTGGAGAAATTAGGCCTGGCTCATGCTTAGTAGAGGAACAGATGAGACACAGCTCAGATCAGTTCATGAGAACGCATGAGCTTACTGCTGGAAGAGAAAGCAATTTATACTTTTTTTTTTTTTTGGGGAGGGTGGTTCACCTGATCAGGCTTATCAAATAAATGCTTTACTCTTTACGTCCTTAAGGAGATGACATTGTATACTTGAACACCATTACATGAAAACATGGCATTATAGAACATTACTTATAATACAGATGACAGTTTTTAGAATTTTTTGTAACTCCTTGCAGTGTTTTTAGGAAAATGACCTTGCTGAGTCACATCTTTCTCTTCCAGTATCACCAAAGAGACAGAAAATCTCCTATGAAAACTTGCGTGAAGTTTCAATTCCACCGATGAGATCCATCGCCCTTAAGAGTCACTGTGATTACAAAAGTTAAGTCTGTCCAAATATAGTAATGGGTGGAAGTTATGAATTCTGTCTCCTAAATGTCTTACCTTCGAAAGAAATAAATTAATGCATTTCTGATCCAGAAGACATGCTGTTTTATTAATTAGTGTACAAGGAATTATTAGGTTAGGTGATTATGTTCAATTAAGCATAATGAAAGTAATTAATATAGGTTCTGGTTTTAGGTGGTTGAGTTAATAGTGCCATTAAATGCTTCTGTTGTGATACTACTTGTTCTAGCAGAAAAAAAAGTTTAAAAGGAAAGAGACAAAAGTGTTTTTTCTTCGTTTCTCTCTCAGTGAGCAAAATAACTTCTCTGTCATTGTAACATATGCAGAATAGTTTACATTTCTTTTGTAATTGCTAATGCTTATAAATACACAATATTAAAATACATTTTAAAATTTTGCAACATATCCTTTAAAATATTTAATTACAAAGTGGTTTCAAAGTACTAGTCACAATAAAGGGAGTGTACTTCAAAGTATGCGAGATTTATTTACCAAACACCTCATGCTCTGTTATGTAAGTCTAGAAAAGGGCCACAACAAATTCTGTTTGAAAAGGAAGTGGTTCCAAGCAAGGATTTCCTCTGGCTGTTACCTTGTCTTTCTGGCTTCTGCTGTTTTGTTTTGAGGAGGTGGCAGTGGAAAGTTGTTTCTCATGGATTCACAGAGAGTACTTTTATGCCTCAGAGTTCCTAAGCCACCAAATAAAGAATAAACTTGTGATGAATCAGCTTTGGAAGTATTTAATTTCTTTGGTCGTATTTAAATGAGACAAAATGAAATTTTGCAGCATAAATAATTGCTGTCGTAACTATTTCTTCAGGGTTTGTTTACTGCACACAATGGAATATAGGAGTTGTGGAGGTGATGTGTTCACTTCCTTTGGATTAAGTTGTACTCGTAAGGTTCATAAGACTACGCTGATCCAACACCAGAGAACACTCTTAGCAGATCAGTCTCTTCAGAAAATGCACTGATTACAGTCTTAGAAAAGACTTGGCAGAACACATTGCCCTGTCCTATATTAAAAAGAAATATATTCCTACTTTGAAAAAACTTGAGCAACAAAAACTTGATTTAAGGAACATATAAATTTGAATTTCAGGAGGTAACTACATAGTTATGTAGAAATAGAATAGAGAAATATACCAGCCAGCAATAAAAAAAGCAATTGTTTTCTCATGGTGATTAATCCTGCAAGTAACCCGTGTTTTCATTGTCCCAGTAAAATGCAGACCAAATGCCATTTGAACAATTTCTGCTTGTTTGACATTTTTATGAGAAATATTTCACCCTTTTCTGCTCTACAGCTAGTGGTACTGCATCTGTTGTCACTATTACATAAAATCAAACTCTAGATGCTTTAAAATAGAAGGTAAAATTGACCTGTTATCCATGCTGATATATGAGCTTTGTCTTGAATATCTGTTCTAAATATGCATCTGGTAAGTACAGTTGCCTTTATATTGGCTTAGAAGTGACAACTGACTGGAGCTTTTCCTTTGCCTTCCTTTGCTGTGCAAGAATGAAATTTCAGCCTCTGCTAGATGGATTTTTCCCACAGCTGTTACCAGCTTGCAACACATCTTTCTGTTGTTGCTGCAGCTGTGGGTGTCCTGTAGCTGGCTTATGCAGACCTCAGTGCAAACCATCAGTTCAGTTTTTCTGTGAAAGGATGAGAAGTGCTTGCGTGTACTTTCTTTTTTTTTTTTGCTTTTCCTACTTGTGGAGGACTTATGATGCATGAACAATAAACATCTCCAAAAGCAGCACTATCTCAAGTGAGCTGTTGCTGGAGAAGTTCTGAGGGTTTTTTTAGGAGTGATCTGTAACATGAGCTAATCACTTTGTTTGTATGAGGTCTTTTCACAGAAAAGCCAGCAAGATAAAGCCCTAAAGCAATTATTGTACATTTTGCTGCTTCTTTTCCCTCTGCATCCTCTGCTCTCCCAACAGAGACCATATTATGCTTTTTTTCCTTACTGCTGAGAAGCTCAAAACTATGATACTCTTCTAACTTTATGAGCTTAAAAAAGTGGCCAAAAGACATGCAAATGAGAGACAGAAAAGCTTTTCAGTATTGCACAAAGTGCACAAAATTATTCTGCTACAACTTGGGTAGTTGAACTGAAGGAAGAAAGTGGTGATTCAGAGATAAAAGTGGCAGAGGCACACTCTTGTAGATGCTGCTACTTCCATTTTTTCCCCATCCCAGTCGGAGGGAGTTGGCAGCAGAGGGATGGAGCTCAACTTTGTGCTTCACATGTGATATTTCTAAGCAATAGCAAGATAAAATGATGCAGAGAAGCGTCTTTTAATGGCACGTATTTCTCTGAAGCATCCCAGATTTCATAAACGTTGGATTTGCTGTCTACTTGGGTTTAATTTGAAATGGTAAAGCTGAAAATGACTATGCAATGTCAAATTCAGCTTTGGTTTTTTTCTGTGGTCTAAGGACACAATAAACCTGTGATTATAGCAAAGAGTTTTTTTGTTATTAGGGAAAGATGGTGAGAAACTATTATATTATTGTACCAAATGAAGAGACAACAAGAAAAGACACTACTATAAAACCTACCCAGGCTGTTATGTTATAGGGCTGGTTTTTTCCCCTTGAAAGACATTTGACAAGCTTCTGTCTTTTATACAACAAAAATACTGCAAATGCAGAAATGTGTTTGCATAGCAGTAACATAAAAATAATGAACCTTGCCTCTTCCTTACTGGTTTTGTCATAAAGGACTCCTAACCAACTTGAGAGATATTTTTCAGCTGCATGCCACAAAAGCCTGCACAGCTGAGAAGATGCTGCAAAATGAGGCAGAACAGGAAAGAAATCAGAAGTACTTCAATTACCTGAGCTCATGACACTAAGGTGGTGAAAGTAAAGTAAAATGCATTAAATGAGGTCAGACACATGATTTTCTTGAAGCTACTTGGTGTGTCAGAAGTGTTTTAAAGAACTTTCAGTTGTCCTTTGCCTTGCAGGACATTGCTGCAATAATTTAAAAAGAAAAAACCCAACTTTTTGGTCCCTGTAATTGGATATGGTTTCTGCAGATCTTCATGAATTCCTCAGGTGGAGGATCTGTATAATGGGAGTCAGGGGAGGTCCCTGGTGTCCCTTTTGACAACCAAACAAGATATCTCCAGTATAGATGTTCGGATACTTGAAATTCATTACACATCTGTGAAGGTGATAGCACAAATCACTATTGGTAGAGTCTACAGGCTGCAGCCAAACCTTTTAAAGGTCTCCTCTATCAGCATGAAAGGTTAGCGTAGTGTTCTGCAGGGTCCTACATCTATCTTTTATGGTGTCAACTGCCACTGAACTGAGAACAGATAAAAGAAGAGGAAATTTCATTAGAGGAGGGGATGGGATAAGACAGCTGGTGGAGGAAGGTGGGAAAAAATTCCATTTGTATGCAAGGAAACGTTAGAATCAAAGGGTCACGGCAACCTTTAAAAGGGGATTTTTTTAATAGCTCAGTGTACTCAAAGTTCATGCAGCAAGAGACGTTTCACAGGTGATCTACTGTTCCTGGGCCAGTTTTTATGCAGACTAAGCAAGAGCAATTCCAGAAGCTGGGCTAGCACACGTGCTTGATATACTCATCTCAGGTCTTGCCAGTGCTGGCTTTTTGTCTGCAGTGCTGGGTCTGCTTCAGCATCGGAGCCAGCAGCTGTTGGGTTCCTCTGCTGTCACCAGTAGATACCAGTGCAGTGATGTGGAATTGCTACCAAATGCTTCAGACACTGACATGGGCATATCCTTTGTTCTTCCCTGGCAGCTGCCCAGAGGCCATTAGTCCGTGATGGAAAGGGGGAGGACTTGGCAGTGATTTGAATTGTATGTTGACAGAAGGCACATAAACAACTGTTTATTTCCAGAGTCTTCTTGGGCAGCTCTGAATATATCCTTCCTGTCATGAAAATGCAGCTGATTATGATCTTGAATCTAGGGAGAGAGGGTGCTGCGTATTGATGTGCCTAAGTGCCTCTCTTTACTGTTTTTCCCTCTTTATCAAAAATAAATGTAATCTAAAATTTAAATTATAACATTAGTGAAATTTTATTAAATTGAATTCGATTTAATTTAAAATAAAATTGCTAAAAAGTTAAATTAACATAGAAAAATATGCATAATAAAATATTTAAACTGCAGAGGTCCTTAGGGAGAAACACCATCATAACCCTCCTTTTCCTTCTCTTCTACCCATCTTTTCCCCAATGACTGTGTCGTGCGCACTCAGATTCTTTAAGAGATGATGCACTTGAAAGAGTAACAGACTTTTCTGAATGCCAATAACTGTAAAAACATGCATTTGCAGATGAAGAAACCTGTATGTAAAGGTTCAACGAGTTCTTCAAAGAACAAATTAAGCTGGTGTTAGTCATTATGTATCATTGCTTATACCCATGGAAGTGGGTGTATCTATCGTGCCCCTATTCCTAAATAAATTTAGAGTTAGACATATAACAGGAGCAGCTGTAAATACAATATTTGCCGTTTAGGTTTTTTTGGGGGTGAAAATCTGCACATCACAGACTTTTGCAAATGTAAGTACAAGATAATCCTTCATCAGAATTAGTCATAATGATTGTGAAGAGATCTGAATTTTTATATTGCTCCTGTCTCTGTTGTGACTTTCTTATGTATAAGCTGATAGTTTCAGTTTTTAAATGTGTCAGGCCACCATTTTTTATACCGATGAGTAACAGAAGTTGTTCTCTGGCAACAGTTACTTTTATCTTTCATGGTATATAAAGGCTTGCTGTGCCATTAACTAATATTCTTGAGGTGAAAATTTATTTTGCTGTTGTCTAAAGCTTTGAGAATTTAAAAGAAAAATTCTCTAGCTGTCTATTAGAATGACAAAATGCTTGGTCAACATCGTGGAATAGATTTTGATGACCAGTTGCTTTATAATTGCATTAGTATTGTTAAAATCATTTTAGAGCAGATTTAGGATTCTGCCTTTAAAATCCTGCTTGTAAAAAAAGCGAATCGGTGTAAGGAAGGTCTGGCATGTT
The DNA here is from genome assembly GCA_013397755.1 of Cnemophilus loriae. NCBI lineage: Eukaryota > Metazoa > Chordata > Aves > Passeriformes > Corvidae > Cnemophilus > Cnemophilus loriae. Next base: position 435,055 of record VZTF01002170.1, read on the forward strand.
TTTGATGTAACTGAGCCTGCCATTCATTCTCCCTTGGCTGGCTTAGGATAATTATTCGGGCCTAGCTTCACCACAGATACAAGATGTGCATCAAAGTTCATAACTACATGTGACAGACTACTTCAGGACTGTGAGTTAATCTTTCATTCTAGGTTTGGATGATCTGAATGCTTCTCTATTCCAAATAAAATTACTTTTAAGCAAGATATAAAGAAATAATACAGCCATTAGTTGAAATTTTAAAAATAGTTGTATTATTTAATTAAAATATTTTTCTGTTTTGATGTTTTTGTTCAATTTCCTTCCTGTTTCATAAATGTTACAAATTTGACTTTAAAGCAACCCAATGATAAAATATTTCTCAGAGGAGAAAGGACAAGGTTTGGGGACTACAATACTTAAGACTTGTCATTTAGGAGGAGCACTGATTGTTAACTTGAGATCAGGAGTCATTCAAAAGGCATTAAAAAATTCAAGAAGGGGTGAGTACTAGTGAGATTCGAAAATGAGAACATTATTAACTTTAGTTATATATATATATATAGAGAGAGAGAGAGAGAGAGAGGTTGTTTCTGTTTTCATGTGGCTGATGTAGAAGCCAAAACACAGTAGGCTTAAATCTTAGCTCTTACTTTGGTGCTGAAGTACAGTGTACAGTGCACAGGGCTAAGTTCCTTGGGGGCTCAAACTGAGCAGAGTCCAAAAGCACGGCTTTGCCAAGTCAACAGAAAGGGAAATCTATGGCATGCCATTCAGTGCTGCTTACTGAACTGGGATGTGGGAGAAGGGCAGGGAACTGGATCAGAAGAGTTTGCAATGAAAGGATAAGGCTCGAGTTACTGTCTGTGCTGTATGGCAGCTATCCGAGATCCCCGGGGATGTCCAGGTGTTGGAATTACAGCATCATTTACTTGTCCATCATCCACCGTTGTCTGGTGGATGCTGCCTCTCTCCTTCTGGTCGCCCCTGCCTTTCAATAAACGTTTGAATATTTCAATTTGCCACCAGCAGCCTCCTGTCTAATCGTGTGGAGATAGGCAGTCTAGACAGGTTCTGCTGGGAAATCCATCTCCCAGCTGAACTGCTGAGCCAATAAAAGACTTGGCTCTTGTTTTGTCTTTGCCGTTCATTATATGAGCACAATACTGTTCACTTCAATGGACCTGTGAAGGATAATCATTAGTTTCCTAGCACAGTATTCTTCCTGAGCTTGGGAAGAAGGAGTAAGAAAATATCCACCCTGATCTGAGACACAGAGTCAAACATATTCCCATGTAGGAAACAGAAATATTTTTCTTATAATCTTTAATTTTGATCATTTTAATATTAGCTAAGAAGTCTTTTTTTTTTCTTTTTTTTTTCTTGAAATACAGGATTTTATGGGCTATTTTGAAAATATTCAAGTGTTCTTTTAGCTTTTAAGCTTCCTTTGTCCTTCCTGTCCCAGTTACCCTGACAGTAGCATTGAATTCAGTTTATTATTCTCGTCTTAGGAGTTTTTTTTCATGAGAAATATGTTCAAGGTTTACCAACCACTCTTTATCCCTACCTCTGTTTCTTTCCTCAAGTGAAACAACTGATAAGTTTTACACGCCAAGAAGAGAGTTTGAACATAATTGCATCAAAAAGTGCCCTTTCATCAAATAAACTAGCTATAAAACATTTAATCATGTTTAAGAAAATCTGTGTCAAGCTTCATCTATCTTCTGTAACAGAAACAAAACTGAGTACCATAATTTGCTCATTTATTTTAAGTCATATTACCGTGGTAACTGCTCTGCAAGTGGTCTGGGATATCAGTTTTGTCCTCAGCAGCCTTAATTGTATGGCTTTCTTTTCGGTTCTTAGTTTTCAAACATCACAACACAGATTACCATCGGTTACTGTCTCATTTATGCCTTCTGGTTTGATACAAAATGATGCTGCACTGCTGCACAGAGGTGGGCCTTGCTTTGGACATTTTAGTTATAATCTTAGTTTCTTTGGAGAATTGGTGGATACCAAATTCTTGGCTCTCAAATTGAATACACGAATTGTAACTCTGAGGAAGCAAGGCTGAAATGTTGAAATGCTTCCCCACGGTCCTGTGCCAAACAGAGGTTTGGCAAAGAAATTAATCTGCGAACACTTTTCTTGTGAAATAATGCTAGTCTGAATCATGGACTTTCTTGTATGGTGCTGGAAAGAGTAGTTTGCTTTTACTTTTTGACTTTTTACTTTTCTTAGCTGTGCTTGTATTCTTCTGCCTTTCTTTGCGAATTTAGACAAAAAGATACAAACCTCCACTTACACCACATGTGACAAATCAGAACATACCATAGAATCATAGGATGGTTTGGGTTGGAAGGGACCTTAATGATCATCTGGTTCCAACCCCTCTGCCATGGGCAGGGACACCTTCCACTAGGCCGTATCTAATAGAATAGTTTGGAGAAATGTCTCAAAGATGTTTTTTTTTCATTTGTTTTACTGGAACTGTTTCGTTCTGTTTCTGCTCTGCACTGGTGCTTTAAGAGTGATCAAAGCATTTTGAGTCCAGAACGGAGGGCTCTTTCCTTCCTGTGCATCAGCTGCTGTTTGAGGTGTAAATGAGTAACTTTCAGCCTTGACTACTGACAAATTTTCATGTAGGTATAACTTCAGGACTGCAAATTCCTGAAATACTGGGACCAGAAACCATAGTCTTATATTATAAAGGGAAAGGTTTTCCAGCAAAACTGAAAACATGTGCTTTTGATTCTTGGAAAATGTTAAAATAGTGGAAGGTGCAATTACACTTAAAAGTTTTTAGGAGACTTTTTGAAGAAAATTTCAGAGCTCAAATGGAGACTTGAAAAGTTGCAGTTCTTTTACAGAAAAGGCTCAACACATGCATAGAAAAGTATTCCTTGTTAAACAGAGCAAGAGCAAAGAAATAAACCATTATCTGGTGCCACTGTGTAAGCTGCCATTACATTATGCTTTAAGAAATGACAGCAGATGAATGGAAGGAAAAAATTGGAAGAGCTAGAGATGGCAGTCCATAAAAATTGTGCAAGGGAAAATGGAGTGATTGAGTTGAAGAACAGGGAAATAATTTCTTCTCTAACCTAATGCATTAAAAGAGAAAAAAAAATATCTGAATCGAGGCTGCACTGAGGCTTTTCAGGTGCCATAGCCTGTTTTACCTTTTTTTCAATCTAGGCTTCAAATAATAGTTCAAACTGAAACATTTTAAAATGCTGTACTTTACATTTTAGACTAAGGTGAAAGCAGAGGATGGAATTTCTTGCTGTTATCTTGGCAGCTCTGCTTGTTACAGCTCTGACTGTGTTCTCATGTTAGATGACTATTTTGAGATTGCAAAGCAATGTGGAATGAGGAGATAACTTGCATTTCACAAAAAATTTAAGGCAAGAACTTGAGACAAAATTTTAAAACAACGTCTTGAAAATTGCAGGTCATTTCAAAATTGGAAGAAAAAACCAAAAATATCAGGGTAATCTTTCATTAGTTTTTCAGAATTACAAACAACCTTTTTTTCCTTTTTTCCTTCTTCTTTAAGGAAATTAAAAAGTAAAACTTGTACTGCTCTTTCAAGTGTATCTTCTTCTGCTTTTTCTTGCAGGTCGAAATTGAAATTACATTGAACAAGATATTTTGTCATGAGCTGGTGGCCTGGATAACCTTAATAAGAAGCGGTACAATTTAATAGAAATAAATGGTCTTTATTCTCCAATCTGTCTGTTTGGAGGGAATAGAGGTTGTCATTTCAGTGCAATTCCTACATAACCTAAAAGTGGAAAAAATAAAATGGTAAAACTAAACTAAAGGAACTTAAAGTTCACCTTAGAGAAAATATTTGTCAAAGCAGCATCAAAGTCTGCAGTGTCATGAACTGATACAGAGGGAGACTCGTCCTGAGGAAAGGTATTATATTTAAGATGTCTTATCTCCTCCATGCCTTCTTTGAAATACTTTACTTTCATAAAAGCTAGAGATCCATATTTCATTTCAGGGACACACAACCTCATGTCCATCAAAAGTTTCTATTCTTTAGATTAAAGCGGAGGTTTTGAAACAGGACACCCTGTTTATATTTTTTTCAGTGCCTGCATGGCTTTATTTTTCCTTTAGTTCTGAGAATCACAGAATCGTTAAGATTGGAAAAGACCTTTAAGATCATCACGTCCAGCTGTCAACCAGCACCACCACTATGTTAACCACTAAACAGTGGTTTTGAACACTTCCAGGAATGGTGAATCCACCCCTTCCCTGGGCAGCCTGTGCCAGTGCTTGACAACCCTTTCCATGATGAAATTTTTTGTCACATCTAATCAAATCCTCCCTTGGTGCAACTTGAGACCATCCTGTATTTTGGTTATAGGCGTTCTGGAGCAAGGACCCAGGTTTTTTTCCTGCTTGTACCTTGCTTGGCTGGTGGTGTGCTGCAAAGTGGACTGGTCTCCACGGTGATGAGAGGTCCTCTCTGAGTGCCTGTGTGTAGGATCAGTGTAATTCCAGACGGCTCTGGAGAGGTGCTAAGAATGGCTTCTCTGTTTTTATGGCTTCCAAAGAGACATCGTGTGTGTGTGTGTGTGTCTGTGTGTGTCTGTGTGTGTATTTTTATATATGTATGTGCATGCAGTGTGAAGATGACTAAAAATGTACTTGCATTTTCTTCAGTATGTATATATTCAAGATATTTATATACTCAAGAGAAGGGGATATGAATAACTGAAAGTGCCCAGGCTTTTGACAGGCTCTTCCTTGTCATCCACCCAACCTGCAGAGGTGAGCAGCAGCCAAGGCACTGTGTATCATGTTGTGATACCAGATTAACCTTTGGTGCTGTCTTGTTCATTCTCAGTCACGTACAGAAAGGTGTCTGCCTGACCGCAGGAGGAGAGGAGTTGCTTGGTCACAGCTGCAGCTCTTGCTACTCCCACCTTTCCCAAGAGGAAATCCCCTGCAGCACTGTCCTACCAGAGTTTGCCTGGGCAGTGCTTTTCTCTCTGAGCCACCTCTCTGCTACGTTTATCTTCTCTCATGTCTTCCTGATGGGCAAAATAATTTCCAGTTATAATCTCTGACCCTGGTTGCTTGATTTCCTCAGCAGGTCATGTTTTGGACAGCTTGGGAATACCTGCACTTTCAGCAATCTTAATTAAAGGTGGATGTATGCAGCTGAATTCAACAGGTTCAGTGAGTTCCAGTTTCGATCTGAAACACTGTATTTTGGCTTTACACAGAAGAATTGGTTTATTTTAATGTTCATTAAAGCTAAACTGAGAAAAGGTCTAGGTGGTGTGCTCAGAAGACATAGGCAATATCAGGGGGAGAAAGGGAATAGAGCAGTAGAGATTTTAGATCGCCATAAAAAATTTCAGTTTTTAAAAAATTTATTTAAAGTTTGTAAATGCAAGTTTAGAAGTTTTTGGGTACACAAATTCTCTGAAACACACGCCCTTTTTTTTCAACAGCATTCTGGCTCATTAGTTTCCTTAATACTTAAATTATTTATTCTGGGAAACTCAGAACTACTTTTTTATTGCTGTGAACAAGCAGATAGTGAAAGATTGCCAGAATTTCATGACCAGTATTGCGTGGCATTTCAGTCTTAATATATTTAAATGCCTGAACTTGCATTAAGTTTTTTGGCTTAATTCCATGACATATTTATTTTTTTTCAGAGTGGCTGAGTTTAGATTTTCAGCCAGAAAGCCAGAAGGCTTTGGAAAACAGGTAAAACTTGTTTCTTGAGATGACTAACTTTGCATGAATTTGAAAACATTTTAAAACCTTTGTGCTTTAACCCAAATCCAGCTCTCAAATTCAAATTTAGCCCATCTAATTGAGATTTGCATCAGACAGGTGATTTGCTGTCTTTAACATTTTTGTTTATACGTGAAGCTATCTTCCCCTTTATCTTGCTTTAGTTAAAATTAATTCTGAAGAAAACATTTTTACCACATCCTGAGGCTGCATGTTGAAAAAAAGAATAAACAGACCAGCTTGATTTCCAGTCAGTTTCTTTAGCTGGAGCTGGTCTGTTAACTTCCAACTCATCAGTGAAAGAAAATGCTCCAAATCTAGAGCATTATTTTAACATTTCCTTTCCTTGATTTAATAAAAGAAATATCTTGGCATGACCTGTGCTTACTTCTCCCAGGAAGTCTGTAGCCATGTGATTTACATCTAGACCTGAAAGGCTTCCTAACAGCTGCTCCCTGAAATATGCACAAATAATTTACAGCAGCCTGTGATGACTTGTTGAATGGTGCATTAAACCACTTGAAGAAGAGGTATTTATACAAGCCAGTAATGTAGAGCAGGTTGCCAGCTCTGGTTTTAGGGAAATTATTGTTGTAGTTCAACTCATTGCTGTGCCATGTTTTGCACAGTAATTTTAGAGACAGATTTAAAGAAAAGAAGGGTTTTGGTACAGTTAAGTTTTGTGCATGTGCTTGCTGTAGGTACCTACCTGGCCTTTAGTCAGTGAACCTCTGTTGAAAATTAATATAGTTAAGTACCGGCCTAAATTACTGAAGCTCTTTCTTTTGTTGAAAGTAGGCTTTGCACCGTCACTTCATTTTATCAAATCTATATGACTACTCTAGGCTGACTGGCCTAAGGTGTTAGATACTGCTGAAAGAGCAAGCGTCTTTGTACAGCTCTATGCCCTGCAGAATGTTGTTACTGCAAGGCTCTCTTCTCTGGAAGGAAGATGGCAATTTTACAGAGTTCTGAACCGAGGTGACTCTTGCTGCCAGTACCTCTAGATCATCTAGAGCAATGTGGAGAGTCTTGTGGCTGAGCATTCAGAGCTAGGATCAATTTCTAAATTATGTCCTTACTTCTAAAGACCCCGTGTGCCTCTCAGAGACTTTATAATCGCTTATCTACCTTGGGCTCTGCTTACTGCCTTTAGAATGGTCTTTTCTATTCAAAGGTTTTATAAGATAAGAATTCAGATAGAGATAAGAAATAGAGAGGTGTAAAGGCTTTAATTGGTTGCTACTTTCTAGTGTTCGGTATTTCAAGGTGTATTTATAATATGTCTCTTCAGTCTCTTAGTGCTTACTATTTGCTCTACTCGTCCTACTTCCACTCCATTAGAAAGCCAGGGTATATTCCACAGTCTGCAAATACAGTAATTTTATAAACTGACTGTTTAGCCAATAGCACCTACTCTGCAAATGGTTCAAAACATTTGTTGTATCAGTACAGAATAAATCAGTGACTGAATACTGGCAAAGAGCTCCAGCTACTGGAGTCGCTGTGTCCCCTAACTCTTGGAAACTGCATTGTCTATCGAAATTTAGGTAACTCAAGTTGCTGATTAACCTCACACTGTGCACAGGGCGGTGCTAAGAGTGTGATACGGAGGCAATCACAGGCAATAGCAGGGAGGGAAAATGTCTAAAGCCAACCATAAGGAAACGCTGGAGTGAAAAGTCAGGGTCCAACTTCTCAGAATACTGTGCCCAGCTGGACTGGAGGTTCCTGAGAAGAAAGTGCCCCTTGGATTCCATGCCATATTATCCCCCTTTTGTGGCAAAAAGAATCATCTGCATCTGTGGCCTAATGTCCCAGTGGAATTTTTATAAATGTCAGTCTTATTTGGTGCAGAATTTAGAGTTTTTTTGCTTTCACTGAGAATATCCCAACACCACAGTCTGTGTTGTTCTGGGAACCATCTGCCTTCTTCTAAAGCTGTCTTTAATCTCTAATCAAAGATTAATTATGCCAAGCTTTGGGCCATGAAGACTGTGGAGGGGAGAAAGGGAAAGTGCCTACAGCAATCACCAAAGACATGGGAAAGTCAGGTACAAGTCAGAGCTGTGATTTATAGTTGAGATTCAGCAGCTAGGGATGCTGAGATAAGCCCTGAAACGCCATGCTAAGGCTGTGAACCTGCTGTGTGCCACCGCCTCTTTGTAGAGGGGAAGTACTTTTCCAAAGTATCACTTAACACCTCCCAGATGGTCTCTCTCCACCTGTACTTGCAGCTACCCAATGCTACCTGGCAATATTTAACTTGGAGTGCTGTTCTTTAACTCTTGCATCTCTGAAGGATATATCAGTATCCTGTGTGTGCCTCCATATCCCAATTTTGTACAGATTTCCCATGGAGAGAGCTCCCTAGAGTTTTTCCCTTTCACCCGGACTTGTATCCAGTACTAAAGTCCAGTCTGAGGCTGAACTTCTGCTTTAAAATTTGGAATCCCCAGGTTAAGAGAATAAATAAATGTAAATTTAATTCTGAGCGGAGCTGAACAGTCAGGTTCCTCTCTGACTGCTTTCTTCACGCAGAGCTGGGGCTGAGCCTTCAGTGTCCATAACAACAACTTTCCCTGCAAATGGTGTCCTAATTCTGTCTAAAACTGTCCTGGGGGACTTTGACAGCTCCTCTGAGTTCTTTTTGCTATTTCTCTTCATCTGTTCCCCTTTATCCAAAATTCTTTTCATGATGCCAGTCTGTTGGAAATACAGTTTTGATGGGTTATTTGAATATTAGCTACTGTTTGAACAATTCCAGCCCTGTGCTTCTTGGGTTACTGCTGAAGTTGTTGAAGTACTCCAAAAACCATTCAAGCTTTTATATACATATTCAGAGGAGATTCTTATCTTTAGAATATTCTATATAGCTCTCTAACACTTCACTGATATGAATCATCTGATCATTGGATTGTTTTTAGATGAACGGAGAATATATTTTTATTTCTTTTCCCTCCTTCCCTGTCCCCAAATATTCAGAATTGGAGAAACCCAGTTTTCTTAGAGCATGCCCGTGGCCTAAGGATTGGGCTGTTTTCTTGGGAGTTAGAAATCACTGTCCCAGAGAGAGGAATTTAAAATTTCAGCAAAACTGGAAGCTGATTCTCCAGTTCTTGAAGCACTGGAATTTCAGGACAGCTTTTTTCACCTCCACATTTCCTCCCGGTTTGTGTGTTAAGAAATCCAGAGTGATAAGATATTTTGAGATCACCTATCACATAGATCTGTACTAGGTGGAGACAAGGTGACAGATGAATCTTGCTGCCTGTACCTCTGGAGCTGCAATCATACTAGTCTTGATATCAAGTGTGTTTTTATATCACTTGTGCCAGAAACAGCAATAGCTAAGGAATTTTAAGGCAGCTAAAGAAAACTACCTGTTTTGATATCGTTGAATCTCAGCAGTACACCTAAAGAGTTCTTTATTTGCCTGAAATTCTCTTGTGATATATCCCAAAAATTACCTCTGTGGTTATGCTGGAAATACGTTTTTTGTTTGGCTTTGGTTTTGTTTTTTTTGCTAATTATGTTCCTGTCTGCAGTTTAATGTTAGAATTCCTGTGCTACCTGGAGAGACATGTTCAGTGGATTTCTTTGAACTTGACATTTAAATCTGATTTCACACGTCAGATTTTTTAATATAATATAGTTACCTAAGAGAAATGATTAGATGCAATTTCATAACTTATTGGAGTAAATTATTACCTAGCATAAACACAGGAGTCATTTGCTGTCCATAATAGTCTGTAACTGAGAACTTGGTCTTTAGTGGAGAAATAAACATGATTTTGTTTCCTTTTTCTTTAATATTGATGATATCTAGGGTCTCTATCATTATTACCTACGTTTGGAACATAGAGGAAAATATAGTCCCTATTCACCAAGACAGATACAGAAAGGAGATAGAAAAAACTCTGTTTAGGGATGAAATTATTCTCATCTTTGGCATAAGTAATAAGCAATTGCAAAATATCATCTGCCTAACCATTGCCAAGTTTTTGTAAATATCATGACAGAGATAATCTCAAAGAGTAGTTTGAAGAGAAGGACAGCTGTTGGTTTGTGAATACTCTGTTGTTGTTGTTGTTGTTGCTGTTGTAAATGCTACAAATGATAGCATTACTGAAAACAGAGATGGAATATATTACTTGGTTGCTCATCCTTTTAGCACTTTTATTCTGTCAAGGCCCAAGTCTCCAAAGTATGCTTTTGGGGAACGTATGTCACCTGCCAAAACCCATTTGAAATCTGAAAGCACAATAATGTTTTCCTTTACTTTGTTTTTCAAAAGTAAAACATTTACATTTACGGTGAAATGTTCCTTTTAAATGCAGTATACTCTAACTGTAACACTAAGTATTTTTTTCTTTTCCGAAGAAGTTCAGATGTTGTAAAATCTGGCTATAAAAGCTATAACAAAGGCGTATTTTCAAGCAATAGAGATTTCTCAAATTACTTGAAAACCAAAAAGACTAGATTAGGATCACCAGACCAAGTGTTTGGTAAAAGTGTTTGTGCCTTACAATAAAAGCAAATTCTTAGCAGGATTTCCTGCTAATCCCTGCAAGTATCTCATGTCCATGATAGGACAAGGGGGAATGGAATAGAACAAGGGGGAATGGCTTTAAGATGAAAGATGGTATGTTTAGATTAGGTATTTGGAAGAAATATTTTGCTGTGAGGGTGGAGAGGCCATGGCACAAGTTGCCCAGAGAAGCTGTGGATGCCGCATCCCTGGAAGTGTTCAAAGCTGGGTTGGGTGGGGCTTTGACCAACCTGGTCTGGTGGAAGGTGTCTGTGCCCATGGCAGGGGTTTGGAACAAGGTGGTCTTTAAGGTCTCTTCTAACTTTGATGATCACATCAAAATCACTCTTTCCTGTCTGGATGGAAATAAGATGAAATTCTACATGGGCAAGCTGCAGTGAGGGCTATGGAAATGCACATTCTGTGACCAGAATCTTCCCTAAAATGTTTAACAAATTGAGTCAATAGTTGCTAATAACAGTTGCGTATTTTGCGAGCCCGGAATGTCTTGAGGCAGAGATACCTGCAGTGCAGTGGGAGTACAAAGAAGATCTGCTCCTACCAGCTGCCTTACTCACAAGAGAGATGCAACCCAGCTCTCAGCTAATTGTATAATATAAAAATCCTTTCAAGATAACTCACCTGAACAGGTAGTTCAAATGGAGCTCTATTTGTGGCTAGAGTATTCCTGACAAATGAGAACTAGATTGATTTTTTTTTTTT
>VZTF01002170.1:446099-589515 GCA_013397755.1 Cnemophilus loriae
TTTTTACATTTTATTCTTCTGTCTGCACATAAGACATTCATTTTTTCTAGCAGACTCCTGTCTTTGGAGTACCTACTTAGCTTTAAGAGCAAAAGCAGAGGCCAAGGTAGAGGATTATAGCTGTTCATTGTCAACTACCATTTGTTATCCACTAGCTTCACCAGAAATGTCACCCCCAAAAGCTCCTTACCTGAGTTTAATTGTGGAAATAATCTTTCTTGGTTTGTCCCAAGCTCGATGTACTTTTGAGGTTATTTACTATTGACTTCAATAGGAGAAAGATTTCACTTGCTCAGGTTTGTCCTTTTCAGAAAGTATGTTATGTTAAAACATATCTATGTGTGACTCTCTCTGTAAGATATGTATTTGTCCTCTTCAGAAAGCATGTTAAATTAAGACATATCTAGATATGAATGTTTATAGAATATGTGTACATAAAACCTTATACATGTGGTAATGTGCTTTATAATGCTTTGAGTGAGAGCCTGGTTGTGTGAACCACTTGCGAATATGGGCATAAATTGCTCAGTTGTTGTATAAAGTGCTTCAAAAAAGGTGTTCAGGCCAAGTGAGAGCACTGACAGTAACTCACAACACTGTTAGGATGCCAGAGATGTAAAAAGTGCCAATACATCCAAGCTGAGAAGACCAGCTACTCATTTTTTGATGATGCACTGCGCTGTCTTGGAGGCAGCCAGCATTCTCACTTTCATAGCAGAGCACATGACCACACTACGGCACAGAAAGGTACAAACCCCTCAAGGTGTGCAATTAGGGGGAAGAAAAGGGAAATATTTTTCTGAGATTATCTGCAGGGAGTGAGGTGTTCTGCAACAAGATCGGCCAGTTTGTTTTTATGATGGGACTGAAGTTTTAGATAATTTCAGTAGTCTTCATTTTTACCTGAAACTGAGCCTCTCAGATGAACAGTGAAAGCAATCCAGCATCTAAATTTTATAGATTTGGTGCCTCCCCAGCCTGGTTGTAGTAATCGGTCTGAAGTCATGACTTTGTTTAGCTGAATATTTGTTAACAATATATAATTTTAAAGTAGTGGATATCTTCCTGAGTCTTTCAGCATAGATGCTCCAGAGCTTTAAGCACTTTAAATACTTCATACGGTACAAAAATGCCCGGTGCACAAGCTGATGCTGCCCTGCTTTCACGAGGTGATTTGAAATGCCAACATGCAAGCTTGTGAAACAGGTTATTGGTACAGTAAACAGCATTTTAATCACCTGCTATTCATTTGTTAACTCGGGGTGAAGCTAAACTAAAATACAGTACAGACATTACATACAACTACCTCTGAAATATTTAATTAAGTTTGAAATATCAATGTCTTTAGTTTTCTTATGTTCAGAGAAGTCAGATAATGGAAATGGAGAAACTTGAAATAACAATCTGTTACTTTCTGAGAGCTTCTGTCTATCCTCACTGATGAGATTTACAATGTAGTAATGCTGCAATTTCATCATTATTTTGTAATCTTCTTAAATGAGTGTCTCATGTTAGTGCAGGCAATCACAATAACTACTTGAATAGGATTTGCTGCTGAGCAAAGCTGCTTGTGTTGCAAAAGCAACTAGAGGAACGCACAAGCGAAAAAACCCCATTGTGCAAAGTGTTTACTTTCTCATCGGGTTTACAGTGAGTCTTGAGCAGGGAATTTAGTGATGACTTCACCCATGCTAGCAAGGTGTCAGCAAATTGTCAAAGAAGGAAATAATTCTCTAATAGCAGCTTAAGGCAAGTTCAAAACCGGAGGATATTGGTAACCACAACACTTATTTAATGTGGATTGCCGTCATATTTCTATGGCGTGGAAAAGGAACTTCTCTTGGCTATGCAATGCCTACTGCTCCCGTGGTCTCTTAGCCTAGCAGAGGACTTGAAGTGGGAGAAGCGTGGTGTCTGGCTGGCAGATGATCCCTCATACTCAAGAGCTGTGTCCCAGGGAGACAGGATTCTGCAGTTTCCCTTCCCTCAGAGGTGGCAGCTGAGGTGATGGAGGCAGAAAGAAGTCACTGCATCAGATTGTGTGTGTTCACATTTAGACACGCTTGTCTTTAAAATGACCCAATAGTCCTTTTTTTAAAAAAAAGTAATAAAAGGTTTCCTCATCCCCATCCCAAAGCCGGCTTGGATGGGGCCCCGAGCAACCTGATCTACTTTGTGACATCCCTGCACATGGAAGGGAGATTGAGACTAAGATGGTCTTTGAGGTCCCTTCCAATCCAAGCCTTTCTATGATTCTTTGATTAAGGTTGTCTCAAACCCAAGCTTTCTCTAAGCATTATTTATTCGTGTTACAGTGCACTTATTCCTTTCAGATGAATATTGTGCATGTGGTATGTGTTTTATCCTGTTGAAATCTTTGGGAATATTCATATGGGTAAAGTTATGTGTGTGGGTCTGTAGCTATAGAGTCTGAACATGGCATTAGAGCACTAAGGTTCACAGTTACTAGGCATTAAACACCACAGTCCTAGCTTGATTTTTAAGAGATTTTTTTTCCCCAGAAGAATATAGCAATATTATCAACACGGGGCTGTTGTAACATAGTTCTTAATTTATTTTCCTTTTCAAACTCAGGCTAAGAAAACATTGCTCCTCATTACGTCTTTTCCTGTATGCAACCTGCTTAATTCTGCTTTTGTTCTTTTTATCAGAGATATTGATATATGATCTGGACTGAGTCATAATTCAGGCTGTTGACCCTGGGGTAATTGTGCTTCTGGTTTCAGAATTCTTTGTAAAATTTGCCTGGAGGTGTCTCTCGTTTAAAAAAACAAGATTGTAGCTGCTGTACAAGTATTAATGTTAATGGCATAGTACTGATGCCTCTTCTGGTCTATTTGAATTCCAGATTCCTAACAGCAAATATCTTATCCACATTTTTATTTGCAGATTTTTGAAGTGGTGTGAAGAAAGAGTGAGAACTGTTATAATCCTTAACTTCCTTAGTGCCTTATGGATATTCTGTAGCTATTGAAATAATAATCCCTTCCCAGTCAAGTTCTACTCAAGTCACAATTCAAAATTTTGTCTTGATTAAAGATTCTTTTTGGGTGCTTGGTATTTTTAAGTCAATGTTTCTTGAGGCTTCATTTTAAATTTAATTTTTTGTGTGAAATAAGTAAAATGATAAAGAAAAATGGCACATTTTTCTCCCAAGCACCGTTAAAATTATATTTAATTATTTCATCTTGATTTTTTATAAATATGAAAATATGTACTGATTTCAGATAGAAGTTAACATGTGCTAATAACTATTGCATTGAAACATTTTTCTCACAGTATCTTTATCAGCCGTAATTAATGTTGCAAAATTAACGTTGCATTGGATCTAGAGGGGCTGGGTGGTGATTATGTACCAACGTGGCGATGGAGTTGGAAATGCAGTTGGTCTGCCTCTGTACCTGTGTGGGCAGGTGCTCTGATGGAACAGTGCAAGACAAAGTTAGGATTTCATCATCACACCGCACTGTCACTTGCTGTCAGGATCTTTCTAGCGCTATGTAAAGCTGATTGACTTCTTTTTGGATAACACAAGATTCTCAGCAGTGGCTCTGGAGGTTCCATCTTAGCACTGTAAAAAAAAATAATTTCTTTGAAAGGAACAGATTTTATTTTCATTTTCAGCTCCTGGAAGTAAAATTGAATTTTATTTATGCAACCAGCTGGTTTCTGTTACTGACAGCAGTTCCTATTAATTCTTCAAAGATACCTTAAGCAACAGCTAAAATGAGGGATGATGAAAATTTACAGGGAGTTTGCTTACTTTGTAGGCAGTTTTACTTTCTAAAAAAAAGTACCTAAAAAGCAGGTAAAAAATACATGGGCACCTTTCTTTCTTAAATGAAGGGGACAGGATAAGGTCCTTAGCTAAGGATTTTAGTTATTTGAGAATCATCTCCTGAAAGCGCTTTTCTAAATCAAACATAATTTTGCCAGTTAGGAAACACCATACACTATTACAATATGTACAATTAGGAAATACTGGAGGGAAAAAAAAAAAAAAGCGCAGTTTAAAAACTAAAGTATCAGAAATCTTGTTACATTTCTAAGCTGGGTACTAAAAGACTTTTTAGAAAGGTAGTTAGAGGTACATTGTTGCCTGGTCTTAGACGCTGATTTTTGTGTGTGAAAAAGCAGCAGCTTTGGCAGCTAAATACTCTCACATGGACCTTCTTAAAACAAACAAACAAACAAAAAAAAAAAAGTAGAAACTTAAAGGGGATGAAAAATAAGAGGATGCGTGTTTTTTGGGAGAGATGATGATGAGGACAGTACATGGGAGAACATGCTTACAGGTGATTGCAGCAGATATCTTTGACCACCAACCCTGAACCAATATGTGAGGGAAGGTAAGGATGTTTTTAAAATGAGATCAATGTATTTTGCAAGCTAGTCAGAGGTGTTTTATGTTAATCTAGGTATTGAAGATTTGAATTTTACCTGCAAAGGTAGAAGATTATTAAGTATTAGAGTTGTTCTCAACTGATCTCTTTCCACACTTTATCTGCTCCCTTCCTCTCCCCTCTGTACTTATGGTGACATTAAGCTCTCCACAACTAGTTACTAAAAAAAAAATAAGCTTTAATGAGAGTCTACAGACACAAGATATTTAATTTTCACATCTGAAAGTCCTGGAAAATTCAGGAGGTAGAGAAGGGGTGAAGATTGGTTATTTGTTATTTCAGAGATGGAAATGCAGGTTTTCAGAAGGAGCAAGCATTGACAAGAAACAAACTCCAGTCCGATTTGAGTGTGAGAAGGCAATAGGTAATCACTGCTAAATGTAAACTATACAATTATTACTGTTTTTAAGCAATATTCTCTCAGTTAATTTTCAGCTTTTGAGATAGAATGGGTGGCAAATTTAAGGAAAGAAGAGGGCACAGAGAAAGAATAAAGGACAGGCTGAAGTTAATAGCTGAAATTATATTTTAAAATTACTTTAAAAAAACAGGTTGTTGGTAGAACATTGATTTTAGCTCAGAGTAGTAATTTCAAACTGCCAAAAAAAGATCTTTTGAATACACCTTCAAGTCCTTGGTTTGATTTAGAACACGCAAATGGATATGAAAAGGTGTCTGCCTTTAAAAATGTCAGAAAGCTTTGGAAAAATGCCACCGCTTTCCAACAGGACAGATAAAAACGTAACTTGTAAGGTGACTTCATAGGTACTTCCAGTTATTTAGCATCTAGTAAGAACAATAGGCTTGCTTAGTAATACCAAATTTACTTGTCTTTGTTACAAACAATATTTTAGTGGGTTTTTTTTTCAGCTGTTATTGTTTCTATTGGTGTACTTGCAGCATTTTCATATTAAGAGATGTAGGGGGAAAAAAGAGATCCTGGTGGAATGGAGAATCTTGGTTATGATAAGGTGAAGAGCCAAATTCTTCCTCACTGAGAGGAGGAGGTGGGAAACGGGACACAAGACTCAAACTGTAACAGTCCAGAAGGACTTCAAGAGTCCATCTGATTAACTTATTAACTTCTGTAGCTCAAAAAAAATGTATTATTTGCACCGTTTATTCTGACTGCTGTCAGGACATGGAGACTTAATGATCTCTTTTTCAAACCAAATGAATTATCTCTTATTATACTTAAGTATATGCCACTTCAGAGGGAAAAAAAACTTTATGCCTGCAAGAAAAGCCAATTGACTTTGAATTAGAGAAGACAATCAGAGTTGAAAATAATGTAAGTAAAAGCAAGAGACTTTTATTAGAATGATATATGCTTATGACCAGGAACACGTAGTCCAGTCTCTTACACTTCTGTTTCAGTTTTATTGATCAAATTTGAAGAGAAACCTTCTTTGTACAAGTTTTCCCAAGAACTGGCAGTTTAGGTTAATGGTGCTTGTAATTTGAACATTTTCACCTGATCACAACTGCCAGCATAAAGATAAAAAAAAAAAAAAAAAAGCAGTAAAAAACCTCCAGTGAAAACCAACTAAAATCCCACCACTGAATAATCAGAGAAATAAGCCTATCATTATGTGATCTATGGAACATTCTCCACTATACCAAGTCACTAGGAGATGTGAAAAGTGTTTTAGTTTGGATTTCTTGTCCTGAAATAAATCATGCATGCTGTATCCAAAAAAATGCTTCCTTCTATGAGTGAGACACTAATGAAATACTTAATCATAGGTCAGGCATGTAAATTGGTATCTTATACAGAATGCAACATACTTTATGGTTTTTCGTAGTAATATTTTTTAAAGTGCTGCTTGAGAAGCCTATGAAAGTACAAATATATGTGTGGAGAAGGTATACTTTTATCAATATTAATTGAGGTAAAAAATAATTCTTGGAAATCAATGGATTTTAGAAAGAAAATGAGCTACTTCATTCTCTTAAGTATGCTGAACTGTCATTGGCAATGCTGATTGCAAATTTTGTTTAAAAAAGAAGTTTCCCTACAATTTGTATGAATTTATCTGGAAGCTTTCATAAAGAACAAATAGAATGAAAGTCTGAGGAACAGTAAATAACCTCCTTAGCATCTGCACAATTATATAGAAGAGCTTTTGAAAGAGTCCATTACGTTATATATCACTACACTATTTTACATATTTTCTAGAAGCATTCAATTTTACCTAATGGTTCTATTCAATCTCCGGGTCAAGATGATGCTAAATCTATTCTGATTCAATGCAAAGAAAGACAAAGCAAAAAGCCCCTGATCATCAGCTCCTGTAGAGCTGGAAAAGTCTCAAAGTTCAAAAGTCACTGTGTTTCTTGTGACAGGATAATATAACTGGGAGAGATGAAATAATGAACTCATGCATACCATTATGAGAGGTAATGTTTTCCAAAAGATCATCAGATTTGAACTATTACTTGTAAAGGAAGAATATCAGACAAAGTCATTTTGCTGACAAAGTGGTTGACACAGGGAAAAGGATTATGAGGTTTAACAAAATGTAATGAGTAGAAAATGGTTGCTTGCCCTTTTTTTTTTTTTTTTTAAGGGGAAAATCCTTATTTTCGGTGGAATTAAGCAGCTAAGAAGAGGAATGAAGGAAAACAGATGCTAGACAGCAAAAAAAAAGTAAATGAAACTGCACATTGAGAAACGGGTAGACAAGCAGAAACACTAGTTTCTTGATTACAAAATGGCATTTAATTTTTTACTTTATTAATGTTCTTGATAGATATCTTGATTATGTGGCTGTATATGTCATATAGGAGGTCTTTCCTCTCATGACAGGGGAGCAAGGATGATTAGGTGGCTTTGAGTCCCATTGTCATCAGTATATAATTTAAAGAATAATTTTTTGACTCAGAGGGATGTGTGGGTAGGGATAGATAGCTCGCTTCACAAATTCAAAGTCATAATGCTTCATATCAATCCTATATTTTTCTCTCATCAGTTACATGGACAATATTAATTTAGATTTTTTTGTTGTTGTTATTTAAGGAACAACTTCTGGTTTTTGTAAAAGCACCTGCTGTTCCTTGGGGATTTCTTGGTCTCATCTGCATTTTGGAAGCATTTAACAACCCCTTCTTCACTTTGTTTGCTGCATAGTATTTAGATTTGTAATTTCTCTGGAGCTTTCTCAGGCCAGTTGCAGGCTCTGTCATATTCTTGACAGCCTTGGCTTTTCTTTCTCGTGTCTTGTGGTTTTGTCACATTTCTTGCTTCATTCTGCTCCCCCGGGGTCTATCCAGCTGTTTCACTCTTGTTTCTATGGATAGTGAGTGGGAATGAATGCGGGTCCCGCATTCTTCCTGTCAGAGTCACCTTTTGTCCCTTGTTCCGCGGCTGGGAGATGTCTGGCTGTCTGAGTCCGGGACTCGCAGTGCCACAGCATCATCCTGCACACACAGCCCAGAGTACTGAGTTTCCAGATGCGCGTGGAGACACAAATTTAGGCGTCTATAGGATGCCAAAATCCATTTGGTTATTGTGTTCTGACACAGCATGTGTGTTTAGCTCATGATACTGCATGTATGTGTTGCTGCCTCTATCAGTTATTGCCCTGCTTATGGGTTTAACCCTAATTGTACATCCAGATATGCTATAAATAAAAGGGAATTTAGTATTAGATCCTGTCAGGCTGTTCACATGTGGATTTCAGGCCATGTCCAACACTTCATAAGAGCATTTTGGTTCCTTACTCGAGGGACTCATGCTACAGTGTCCTCCTTACTGCCACCAGAGTCTTCCAGGCAATCATCTGTACCCATGTGCAGCTCTAACTGCATATTTGTTCTCTTTGGAGGATTTTTAGTTTCCTATTTTTTTTTCTATTTTTGTCTAAATTTTGAATCTACTTTCTAATTTTTCCCCTCCTTCCTCCCCCCCTTCCCCACCTTTTTTTTTTTTTTTTTAAATTGAATTCTTGTAGTACGCTTATGGAATATTAGAAATAGAAAGTAAAAACCATATGTCTTGACCCTACCTCCTCTTGGAATTTCTATCAGCTGAACACCGCTGGAACCAGGAGTGGTAGCTATATTTGTTCTTTTCTGTATCTTTTCTGTCCTTCTCTTTCTCTCTCCTAATTCTCTCTCCTCAGAATTTTTGAGAAACTTAAAATCAAATGGGCTTAGTTTGCAAAGTTGAATGAGCTAAATTAATGCTTTGAGAAATGTTTTATGTTGATTGAATGCTGCTCTAAACTTTTTGCCAAAGATTTCTGATTTTCTAAAGTTGCCACTAAAGTTTTTATTGTTTTGACCTCTTGAGAATATCTTGTCAGTATCCCATGCCTCTAACTCCTGGTACATGAACAACTGTAAAGCCCTTTTAAAAGTCTCATAGTGCGAGTTTTGGGGCCTTAAAGGACTCTATGTGACTTCTGTGTGCATACTGCAAATCAGATTTTCTCCCAGCAATTAACAGCCATTTTCCTTTTCATTTCTTTCAAAAAGGTTAAGAAATGGTGATAAATTTACGGAGGAAAACAATAGACATCTATAGATATATATATCTACCCTGAAACTGCATAAATAAATATTTATATTAGGAAGCATGATTTTGGAGGAAAAACTTCAAGCTGCTAAAGAGATAAAGCAGCATGGCAGTAGTTGGGAATGTGGAATACATTCATCAGATGTGTGCAGGGCTGGGCGTGTTATCGGGGAAACAAGTGGCTTTCAACTTAGACTCCTCAGAAATGTGTGAAATCAATTATACTTGGAAAGGTAATAAGAGGAGGAAAGAAAGTGTGAGAATGCATTGTTGGTGTCTCTGTTATGCTGGAGAAGTAAAATTTTTCTTCTTAATGATAGGCCTTGTCGCTTCAAACAAAAGGGTGTAGCCGATTTAAGCCCTGAAGGTGTTCTCTTGCTTGTTTAGTCACAGCCATTCCATATTACCATTTTAAGACCTGGATCACTCCTTTGAAAGTTTTTACAAGGGCCATTTTAAAAGCACTAAAGATCTCAACATCCATCCACAGAAGGTAATGTCTGAGTTTCTTGAGGATTTGGAACAGGCTCAAAATAAAATAAAATCTGTTTCTTTCCAGAGCCATTAATAGACAGTTTCATTGTTTATTTTATGCTAATTAATCCAGTCACAGTATAATGCACAAAATCAATTTGTCAGATTGTTTAATAGCCTTTGTAATATTTACTAATTTGGTTTTATACTTTAATTATTTTTTATAGTCTAGGAATGCCACTTCAAATGAGTAAATAATATTTAAGATGGAATGGCATTTTTACCTATTATTAAATGCATTTAAAATTTTATTAAAACTATAAAATCTTATAATTAAATATTCCACATGAAGTTCAGTTTCACATAATATTACATATGGCAAAAATCATGCAGTTTATTTCAGTTTAAATAACTGTGTCTTTTTTAGGAGAGACTTGCACCTAGATCTTGTTTAGTATTAAAGAATAAAGGTATGAAATAGCCTGCAACTCTGGTGATATTTATAAGTGCTTTTTTTCTTTTTTTAAATTTTTATTCTTGCTATTTGACTTGGAGTGTCTGTGCCTGCAATTCTTATGCATTAAAAGTCCTGAAAATGCTAATGGAAGAAAGTTTTTTGTCTCAGTCATCCCACAGGTGAAAAGTTTATGAACTGGCCTGGGTGTTCTTTGAAACGGCCAAGCTGCAAATTTTCTCAGTGATATCCACATTTAAAATAAATAGCAGTAAAAAAAGGGTGTTTATGGTTCACTGTTCTTCTGCAAATTAAAGGAAACTACGTTGCTTATAGTCTGAACTGATGTTACTCTTTTCAGGAAATGCATATTTCCTAATTTCTAGTTGCTTTTTGCTGCTCCACAAACCCAGATGGAAGCTAATCAGTAGAATAAATGAAAAAGGAAGAAAAGGCAATTTAGGCTCTTCAAGTCCCGTGGCCATTAAAAGGTATGATACTAAGAGCAAGTGGGTCAGTGTGAGTAAAACATGCAGGGTTTGTACAAGCCACTGCAACAGCAGTTTGGATGGGATGTGAAACCTCAAAACCTGAGACAAACTGAGCAGGAGGAGCAAACCTGAAATGCCAGCAGGGAAATTGCTTAGACCAGCCAGTGTACTACTGGGTCTTATCCCTTCACCTAGCACCAGGGATACAAACTCCAATGGATCTTAGTCCCTGAGCCCTTTCTTGACAGTGAAACTTCCATAAGAAAACCAAATGGAATCGCTCAGTCACTGCAGTTTCTTAGGAAATAGCACGGCAGCTGGAAAACTGATTATTGCAGTTAGTGATTGTATTCAGGCCACTTGTTCCAGGTGCTTGGAACCTGTGCCTGTATCAGTTTGAAAGCCACTGAAGTGTGTGTCCTGTACTTGTATCCTGGTGAAGATACTAAAACGTCTCGGACCACCGAACAAATACCTGGCACGTATGAGCACAGTGGTAGCAACTGAACTGGGCATGGAGGAGGTGTGCAGCCTCATAACGTGGGGAGTATTGTTGCTTCGGTTTCTGTGAAGCCTCCTCCAGAGAAACAGCGTGAGAGAATGCCATCAATCAACATCAAGACTTTAATACTTGATGGAGTGAGCAGTAGCAGTTTAAAATGTAAAATTACGGCTCATTTTCAAGCTGCTACTAATTGTAAATCAGACTCTGAAATGTTCTGTTGGAACTGTAACTGTGGATGAGCATCATTATTGTTTTCAATTTGCCACTTTCATTTTGATAGGAAAATATATCATAAACCTTTGATTTTTAATTTATTTTTTATTACCAAATGTTTATTATCAAGTTTGTCATTTTGACTTGAGCATCTTGGGAGAGAATTTTTTTTAATGGTTATTCAGTAAAAGAGATTAATCAACCTTAAGAGTGTATTTTACTTAATTTCAATCATGGTTTATTGCTCAGAATATATTTATAAAGATATGCGTGATTATATGAATCATTAGAAATTATGTTACCAAGGAAATGACTTAGTGAACCTTTTCTTCATTGCATATTTGCTTTAAAATATTACCAAATGGGGGCCAGAGGGCCCAAATATGAGATGACTCAATTGAGTAGGAACTTCTCTAAAGAGTAATGCAAATACTGTGAGTGCTATTTTTAAAAATACCTAGAAACTAAGATCACTCTTTAATGAAACTTAGGCTTCAATGACAACAACAAGCTGTGAACTCTCTGAAGGAAAAAAGAATTGCACTTTTCAGGTATTAGTGAGTAATGCTGTGATGCTGATCATTTTTAGCTATTCAAACAAATCCACTGTTAGCTTAAATAGGTTGCACCTCTGCTACACAAAAGGTATTGGAATACACCTGAATGACACCTTTTTGACTTCAAGCAATATTTTATTTTAAGCACATAGGCTGGTTTTTAACATCCAGTTGAGAACTCATGGCTCGTGGACAAATTTGAGAAGTTTAAAGTTCAGAAAAGAAAGGGATTTTCCATCCAGAAATTAGATTTTTCTGATTTTTTTTTTTTTCTGAGACTGAGAAGGAGAAGAAGAGAATAAAGTGCATAGCAGAAAATTCAATAGTACGCAGTGTTTTTGAGCCAATGCAAGAGAATGCAACCACTTTTAGGTACTTTATTACTTCCTTAGTTTCTGTTGACGCATGTAATGTATTATGAAGATGTGTTTGAGCCCATAATTATGATCCCAGCTTACTGTTGGCATAAAATTTGGGCTGAAAAGGTGTTAATTATTAGTCAGCAGTTGATATATACATACAGTTGCTTTTATTTTTACTCATCACAGCCTCAACAGCCCCTGCGAGTTAATGCACTGTGAAAAGACCCAACTCAATAAATGAACATTTCTTTCAGATAGTTTTCAAGAGACCTGCTATTTGCAACTATTATGTAGAGTATTGAAATAATTTAAGCAGTGTGGAGAGGTATCAACGTGATGGCCACATCCAACAATTTTACTGGACATCAGTGTGACTTCAGTGTTTGCCAGCAGATAGAGAGACTTTGTCATGAACAACATAACCAGTGACAAAATTTTATCTGAAAGACAGATATTTGATAATGTGAACATAAACCAAAATGAACTTTGGAAAATATGGTACTTGCATGTCCTGAAAAGACCAAGGGTCAGTGTTTCAAGAAGTGGAAAACCCAAGAGTTTTTTGTCTGGCCCAAAATGTGCTGAAGGTTTTCCTCCTAAAGCTGAGCACAGATATTTCATAATGAAAGTGCTAGCTCAGCCTGGATTATACAGTACTTAAATTACATCTCTGCACAATATTTTATTGTGCAAACTCATGAACAATTTGTTTTACGTGTCATTTTCCTTGTGGTCCTTTTAAAAGGGTAGTGTGTATAATTTTTTTGTTTATTTTGACATCAGCTGGACAGACCTGCTAGGTGTCATCAAGCTCTGTTCTGCTCTCAGCAGTATCACCCCATTCTTTTCACAAACAGATCAAAGATCCTCTGAATATTATTCCATCCTGTTGAGGAACTTCACTACTGCAGAAGTTAAAGATATTCCTCTTATAGGACATGATCTTCATATTCTTTTTTCCGCCTAGGGTGATTTTCTCTGATTTCAGAAGTATTTCTTCCTCCTCATGTTTCAGTCTCCCAAATTATTTATGAAGGACAAATATATGCCTTCATAGACTCTGTTTGGAAAGGGAGACGTAATTAAAAACCCCCCATATATATTTTTCTTATCAGCATTGCTATTTTAGGCCTGAGTTTTATGAACCTCTATTGATATAGCTATGCTGAATACTTAAAAGTAGGTTACAGGTTCCATGCAACTCAAGGAACACCCTAAACCCAGTCATTCCGTATGCAGGTAAGCCTGTGATGAAACAAATTTTTGGTGACAGATTTTAAAGCGTTATAACAACTTTTATAACACAATAATTATTCTGCGTGATTTGAGCTTTGTGTCATATGGATTGACATAGCTGTTCCAAGTGTTTTCACCTGGTGGTTCCCATTTCTCTGTCCTTTGACTGAAGCAGAACTGGCTGTACAGGTGTTTGCAGTTCCTTTCACGGTATGGTTTGATCTGCGGCTTATAATTATTACGGTTAATGACAGGATTCTTTATTCTATGGCTCGTGGAGTTAACCTCTACATTAGGGTAGGTGAGATTCTGTCACAAGGAAATCATTATCTATTTAAGTGCTCTGAGTCATATCACTGAGATAATATCTTTGTTGTAATACAGTGTAATCAGGGAGCTTCTGAACAGGTTTGTTATGAAGTAAAGCCAAACTTGACAAGTTATCATCACCTCGTGCTCCTTTGTCCTGTGTTTGGAGGAGAACTGAGCACAGGCACCCTAACAGTGCTATTTGGGGAGGTTTTCTGTACTAAACCCCTGGATCAGAGGCATATTTTGTG
The DNA here is from genome assembly GCA_013397755.1 of Cnemophilus loriae. Classification (NCBI taxonomy): domain Eukaryota; kingdom Metazoa; phylum Chordata; class Aves; order Passeriformes; family Corvidae; genus Cnemophilus; species Cnemophilus loriae. The sequence goes on from VZTF01002170.1 coordinate 459,895, forward strand.
CTCAGATTAAAAACTTGTTTCCACTCCAATGCCTGTGTGGAGGTGAGAATGTTTTCCATTTTCCACACATGGCTGTGTCCTTGTGTGCTCGCTCTGTGTGTTCCCTGTGGGTACCTGTGATTATATGCCAGATATATGTTAATGGCAGCTACTGGAGCACTTTCAGGATTGTACTTCTCATTTTAATTAGTCAGCTGCTGTCATTTTTCACGCCGCTAATAAAAAATCTCTTGAAATATATTCCTTGTAGTTGTGGTTGTGTTTGAGGCATCAATCCTTTGTTAAGAGGTTAGTGAGTCATCTGTCCCACGGCCCTCATTGCCACACATTACACAGTTATAACAAAGCTTCCTCCACTATAAATCCATGACTCTTCTCTTTTGGGGATTGCAGTATAGCCAGGCAGTGTCTGGAGCAGCAAGATGATGGGATAGTAGATGGATGATGTAAAGCAATCCCTTTTCTGAGCCTTTTTGTTTTTCCTGGGAACTTCACAGTACAACTGTCAGTCGTGGTGTTTCATCTCAGAGCCAAAAGCAGGACCAGGGGAATGGGTGAACAGATGAATTGCTGCAGCCCCCTAGTTTGCAAACACTGATATTCGCCATGAATTGAGCTTGTGCATCACTTGCTGATTAACCTTTGCTACTATTTTAGGGTCACTAGTCCCTCGGCCCTTCTGAAAATAAAATTTGAGCCTGTGAAGTAGTTTTACAGGTTGATGGGTAGAAAGTATGTCTGAAATCTGCCTTTAGACAAAAATATGGTGTTTTCTTACTGGTGACACGGAACCTCTGTTCTCCCTTATTTTTCTCACAGAGAGTGCATGTAGGATGATATATATTACCCACTCTGGGATAAAGATTTAACTTGTTCTAAATTGTTGCATCAAAACACTTGACTCCCAATCTCCTATTTATAAACTCAAAGTCTCTAAGGAAAAACTAAGTTGCAGTGGACTGAATCATATATGAACTGTTTCTCAAAAAAGAAAAAAAAAGTTAATTTTTCAGTGCCAAAAAGATCAACCCAATCCCTATGAAATTTCTCTGCAGAGGAAACTGAAACAAAATATTTTGTTTTCAGAACTATTGTGAGAAAAGTAAGAACTTAAGAAAGATACACATTTTTATCAAATTATTTTTTAAAAGCTTTGCAATTGCAATTATTGTGTCATTAAATCATTTAGTGAGAACTATACCACACAACTCCCAACACACATTTGAAAGAGAGGAGAGAGGTGAGAGCTGATGGTATCCGAGCAAAGTAAAGTGCAGGACAATTCAGCTTAACAACTGCCTCTAAGAACAGCTCTTCTTAATAACCTATCACCATTTCTTATATGCATAAATATACAGGGAGCGTGTGTAAACACGGAACTCAATTAATTCTTTTGCTGGTTTCAAGGTTTTCCTTAAAAGATTGGAAATACATGCAAAACCCTGTATATATTGAGCTAAATTCTGTTAATCAGAGATTAAAAATCCTTTTTTCTTTTTCTGGTTGCCTAGAAGAAGAGCTTGAAGTGAAATCTGCAGGTACAAAGAGCAGGATGAACAAAGTCTATTAACCAGAAGAAAGGAAGTCCTTTTCTTACTATCACAAATATAACTTTTTCTTATTAAGCATCAAATTAAGGTAACACTTATTTTTATAATCTCCAGCTTCTCTTAAAGTCTGTGGTAGTCATCAAATAATTCTCGTTGCTACCCATTTTAAAATATCAAGCATAAATTTGTGATTTGGACTTAATGCTTTACACTAACAAGTATACTTAGCATTTGGATTAGTGCTGCGGTCAAACAGGAGTAGAAAAACATAACAGCTGTAAGTAAAAGTTACTAAAAATCTTAGAATGCTTCTTCCTTATGAATCTTCCTAGTAAAAAAAGGCAGTGTAAACTGAAATATTCTTCATTGAAGCTATTCATGTCCTCAGTCCGTATTTAAGAAATGCGTATTTAAGAAAATGCGTATTTAAGAAAAAAGATTAGGTGGAAATCTTAAGATTAAAAAAATGCATTATCAGAAAGTCTTGTTGAGTTCAATGTTTACACATGCTCTCTGCATGTTTATGCATATAGGAAATGGTGATAGGTCATTGAGAAAAAAAAAATATATATATGTATAAGAACACTTATGTAAAGGTGTCTAAGAACTGAGATGCTACCATTTTTGTAAAACCACATGACAACGCCAGAGCTCCACAGGCCAGAAAATGCATCCCAATTTAAAAAACCTGCCACCAAAGCAAAATGAAAAAACGTATGAGTCAAGAAACATTATGAGATCTGCAGTTCCATGAAAAAGATGCAGGATGACATGATGTATTGGGTAGCAGAACTTCAGGCCTGATAAGGAGAAATAATAATCGGATCTCTCTATAGATGCAGCAGTTCCTTCCCTCAAAAAATAGGAAAATAAAAATATTTAGAGCTATCCAGGTAAGTTGCTCAAATTCTTCACACAGTATTGCTCCAGAAAAGCTAGGTACACCTTGGAGTTATTTGTGCAAGGTCATCTCCACCAATTTTAAATCTTGTGGTGTGTGACTCTCCCCATTGGAGGGATTTTAAAAGAACAGTACACTAAGTATTCTGCTCTACTACAGTCTGTTCTTGAGGAAATTTAGCCTAATAAATATGCAAGAAAATAGACAGCAATGAGGAAATCTGATAGAGCAGGAACAGATGAAATGCTGTCTGCCAATGCTTGGATTTCGGTCAAAATGCTAGTAGAGATAGAGCCATGCATCCGGTGGAACAACCTGCAGCTCATCTATTTATCTTATTTTATCAGAAGCGTAATCAGAGTGTGACTCCTAAAGAGGGAGAACATTATTGATCTCCTCTAAGTAATGACTTTGCTGAGGATCATCTAGCAAAAATACATATAGTCCCTCAGCTGTTCTACACAGACATTACATACGAGAGGTAGCACACCTGAAAATAATATTTTTCAGTCACTTTGACGGGATATCAGACTGCTGTGTGTTTGTGAAAATGTTTAATATGCTTAGGTGCCATTGATCTAGGAGTAAAAATCAACTCTCTGGTGTTTTGTGCAGTCTGAAATAAGACCTTAAAAGCTGAACGGAGTAAAGAGATTGAAGGCTATTGACTCGCTGGTGTCTCCTAATATGTGCAATTAAGGAGGTCACAATAAGGGACAATTGCAAGAGGTCATAGCCTTTGCTGAATTCACAGAGGGCTGTGACCAGGTCACCGTGCAGGGCCATTTTAAAGTAGAATTCTGTCACAAAAAATGAGGTCTAATTCAAAACCATTAATTGATGCTATTAACCTGAAAATTAAGAATATGTCTGATTGCAGAGAAAAGTGAGGACAATGCAAACACAGCCAAGGAATTCTTAGATGTTTTTAGAAAAGCTTCATAGCCTAGAATAAATATAAACTTTAAGGGAATAAAGATGAATTTCTGGTGGGAAATGCTTGTACATGGAAGATATTCTAGCTGCATGAAGAAGTTGTGTAGATTTGGGAACAAAACAAGATAAAAATTTGATCCTTCAGGAGAATTTTGCCTTTAGAAAGGGCAGAATTTATGACATCAGGAGGTGTTTGTGGGCCATTGTAGCTACAATTCCAGCTACAGGTATTCCAGGTGGCAGGGCTGTATAAATCAATTTGAAGAATTCCTTTCTATTTCAAAACATACTTCAACGATAACTTCGCTGGCAAGGATCTGCTTATATCAATTACAGACACAGAGAAGTGAAATCTACTGCTGGACCAAAGCATCAATAAAAATATGTTGTGGATTCAGTGTTTGTGGCCCTCAACTTCTAAACTAAGTGAATCTTCAAAAATTTGGGATGGGAAAGAGGGAAATAAAAACAAAATTAACTTATTTCCACAAAAAGACCCTTCTTTCTGGGTATCTCTTTATTCAAACACAAAAATGTGGCATCGACACAGAAACTTGCTAGAACTTTCAAATGCCAAACACTTGGGGTTTATTTTTTCAAGCTGATTAACTCTGATATCTTCTAGAAGCAATGTAAAACTTTAGCCTTCAAGACAACGTGCTTCCAGAATAACCTCTGATATGCTTATCTCTTTTTCTCGCAATGCATTCTCATGAAATAAAAATCTTCCTGGAAACTTACAATAAAATTCCAATCAGTATGGCATTGGTCAAAGCACCTCTGATTTCCAAGCAGATGTTTTGTTTGCCATGCCAGTAGATGTTATTTGATCTCCTATTCTGTCAGCAGTGTTTTGATATATGATACTGTATTTTTTGATACAACCCCTCTCTATTTGAAGATTCTTCCTTTTCCTAGAATACGTTTTTCATTAGACAGTCTTCATGAAATCTCTGCAGTTATATATAAGATAAAGAATATTTTTGATGGAGGAGCATGTTAAAATACATCCAAAAAATTTTAAAAAATCAAATCACTTGCTGTTTCTCGGCAATGTGTGTTGTAATTGTGCCTCTGTCCTGACTACCAAAGCAATTCTCTACTGATGCTGCTGTGCAATGGTCCCCACCCAGTGGACAAAGGGAAGGTCTTGTGTGTATTTTTTCAGGATTTTAGTAAGGGTTTTGATACTGTTCCTCACAGAGTCATCTGGAAGAGTTGTCAAACTGTGGAATGAGCTCGTTCATGGTGCACCAGATGGAGAAGTTTCTAAGGGACAGAACTCAGTGGCTTGTAGACACCAGCGGTGCTCCCCAGTGTTCAGTTCTAGGGCCAGTCCTGTTAAATATACAATCATAAAATAATTGAATGGACTGGATTGGGAGGGACCTTAAATATCTCCTAGTTCCAACCCTCCTGCCGTGGGCAGGGACACCTCCCACTAGACCAGGTTGCTCATGCACCGTCCAACCCGGCCTTGAACACTTCCAGGGAACATCCCCGGCTTCTCTGGGCAACCTGTTCCAGTGCTTCACTTTCCTCACAGTGAAAAGTTTCTTCTGTATATTGCAAAGAATTTCTTCCAGATATTTATGCATTTATTAATGACCTGGATGCAGGAGTCGAATGCACCATTAACAAGTTTGCTGAAGATACCAAACTGGGAGGAGGTGCTGTTGACTCTCTTGAGAGACAGGAGGCCTTGCAGAGAGATCTGGATAGATTGGGGCATCAGACTATGAGGTGCTGGTCTCCCTGCTCTCCAGTGATAGGACACATGGGAGCAGTTCCAAGCTGTGCCAGAGAAGGTTTAAACTGGACATTAGGAACCATTTCCTTACCAAGAGGGTGGTCAGACACAGCAACAAGGTCCCTAGGGAGGTGGTCAATGCCCCAAGCCTGTTGGTTTTTACGAGGCATTTGGACAGTGCCCTTAATAATGTGCTTTAACTTTTAGCCCAGCAATTGGATTGGATGATCACTGAAGGCCCCTCCTAACTGAAAGGATGTCTGGTCTTCTCTATTCCATTCTGTTCTGTTCTGTTCTATTCTAATCTTTGCTATGCTATTTATGCTGCCTCAATTCGAGCAATCTCAGTGAAATTTAAGTGGATTTATATATTCCGTATTCTTTTAAAATCATTTTTAGGATTTTTTTTCTTGCCCTCTGAAGCTTCTCCATTACCTTGAGACTTCCACTGGAAGCATGCCTGTCTCGCTGAAGTCATCTGCAGCTGAAGAGACAGCTGGGATAGAATTAGCAAACTGCAGAATTTTGGTAATTAAGAAGTGAGCACTGAAATGGATTATTTTCAGTTATCTGTTTCCAGACAGGAATCCAAACCTCAGAGCTGTGTGTCTACATTTATTGCATAGGCATTTGAATCTGAGTAGCAATTGAAAATCCAGAAAGGGACCTGATGAGTTTAATTGGAGATGCTGCCTTGTTTGAATTCCTTACATCTCCAAGTCAAGCAAGAGCTAAAGATTTCCTCATCTCAGTGCTTTAATCCTTACTTTTGTTTTTAACCACTATGTTGGATTGCCAGAAAGCTTCTTTTAAAACAGTTTTGTTTTCTACAGATTAAAATTCATTATTAAATTAGTCAGAAACTGTTTCACCTGTGTCACAGAGGGGACACTCCCTCAGAAGAAAGTGATTTATCATTCCTGTTGGCTCTCTGATGAACTTCTCCCTTCTCTACAGGGCAACCATGAAGATGGGCACCACCCACCTTCTCAGCCAACATGAGGTAAGGATGATTGTGGTGAAAAGAGGCTTCTTCCTTTTAATGTAATTCTGGTGCTTAAAAATAATCAAAAAGGAAAAAAAAAATAATCCAAGCATATTAGTTTTTGGTTCTAGCTGTAAAGCATGACTACTTTGACATTGTCCTGCTTAGTGGTGAAAGGTGTCTATAAATAGAGAGGGAGAGCACTTAAAAGCACTTTTCCTTGAGTTTTCCTTTTCCAGGATCCTGATGTTCCCTGCACTGTGCATAGGAACCGTGTCTGCTGAATGAATGTGAGAATAATTCATTCTACTCTGCGTAATCTCATTCCTAAAATAATTTCTGTATTACAATTAATACAGATTCTTCTTTTAATGATTCTTCAACTAATTTCAGTATGTGCTGTCACTTCATGGACTTCATCTCATGTATGTTTTGCTGATAGTCTTTAGAGAAAGCTTTCTTTATCTCTCTGCTTTTATTTTCACCCAGAGATTTAAAGCCATAATTTTCCTTCCTACTTCGATGATTACCTTGGAGTAGGGGGTGCCTCCTGTTTGTACATACGTAGTAGTCACTCCTCTGTCTCACGGGCTTTCCTCTGATAACATTTCAACCATTTAGTTTTAACCTTCAGTGAGGTTTTCTGAGTTTCCCAATTATTGTCCCAACCAGAACATTTTAATTCACTGGAACGGGACTATCATGTGGCCTCATACGATTCTCATTATTTCTCATTATTTCATTTTGTTGAGTTTTGCTTTTATCTTTCTTGCCACTTTCTAGAAACACTCTTAATTTACCTGCCCGCTGAATCCCAGTTTGGTGCCCTCTGTTCTTTCTTCGATTGATGCATCTTTCTTACTGATTTTCTCGTGTACTGGCTGCTTTTTTCTTTTTTTTTTTTTCCCTGTTTCTTCCTGTCCCCTTACTGAGGACCTTATTCTTTCTTGACAATTTAAAGTCCTTTTGCCCAGACCCATTAGTTTTCTCTCTCAGCAAATTGGTGACCACGGTCCTCAAGGAAATTTATCAATGTTTTGAATCCTCTGCTTGGTGTTTCTAAGCCCCCTAGGTTTTAGGCACTGATTTACCACCACTATTCTGGGAGTTTTGGGGTTTATTCAACCTTGACAGTGGCAGTGAATCACATATGACATTAAGCAGGTTAGATTGAACCTGATTATGCTGTACTTTGGGAACTACAAACCACAAATTCCGCTGATGGATTTCTAGGTATGGGGTTCAATGAAGCTGCAGTGTTTTCTGCTGGCTTCAGGATTGTACTGTGGCATCATGCTTGCACCATCTTAGGGGGGAATGTCAGTGATCTATCCTTGCTCCATGTCTCCTGGCTTCCTACCATTGTTCTTCTACATTGGCTTCCAACATTTGCTATGCCATAATGTGCTTTAAATAAAGATCACAAAATACTGCCTAAGCAGAAAGGGTGAGCTGAGGTTACTCAGCCAACCTCGATTTTTTTCATTCCCCCCTCCCATTTTTTAACTTGTGAAAATTTTCCTTTGCAGTTCTGTAAATGTTATTTTAATGTAATTTGTGCCTAACATATATATTATAGATAAGTCTATCTAATAAGCAGTTTGAAATAATATATGTAGATTTTTCTATTTTATATTCTTTTCTGTAAGTCAGCAGAGTAGAATTCATTAACTTGATATGGATCTCTTTCAGTCTTTTCAGTAACCATTCACCAAAGAATGGACTTAGGAGTGTATTTATATGGTAAATGTACTGATACTGCTTACTTTAATATAAAGTTAATCTTTTTAACACTTTTCCATATATACACGTTTGCCTCTTTTGGAAAGGGACTTGTAATCCAATCTTCTTTCTTCTCATTTTAGCAGAATTATTACTTATAAACTAACATAGATTAGTTGCAAGTATTAAAAGAAGACTATTTATTTGTGTAGCACTTGAAATATACTTGAGCAAACTATTTATTAAAGAGAGTGACATTTACCATAATACTTCAGCTAGTGAAGACTATTGAGTTGGGGTGGGTTTTTTGTTTGGTTGGTTTGGGGTTTTTATGGGGGAGAATATTCAAATAGAAATTATGCAGTGAATGCATACAAAAAACCCCCTGTTTGATAGAGAGCTGTAGTAATGCTGAATGAAGTTTTTGCTTTTCTGAGAGTGATAGCACAGCATGTAGTATATAACTGACTAATGGAGATTTGCCACTCAAGTAACTCTATCAAAAATGTAATTTAGCTTGAAACTCTCATGGAAACATCTATGACTCTTGTATCTGTCCCAATTAAATACAGCATGATGATGATTGCATATGTGTTACTAATAGGGTTGTTAAGAGAATTTCTGATAAAGCTTTTGATGGGGATGCTAATGCAAAAATGTAAGTTTTGAATCTTCTGAGTTAAAAAGGAAAACCACTGACTAGGGTATTTAAAACAATTTTCAAAGGGACAGTCTGCTTGTTCAAAATGCTTTTCGTTTTGAATATATTTAATCCAGAATAAGGCAGAGTGGGGTGTGGGGTTTTTTGATCTATTTTCTTTTAAAATCATTCATGAAATTATCAGATTCTAAAACAGATTTGTGATTTTAATTCTAGAACAATTATCTTAAGAACATCAACTTAGCAACTCCATCCACTTTAAGTAAGACCAGTGTACTTGCCTGAACAAAGCTGGCAGTTATTTGAAGCATACCAAGAATCCTTTGCATGGTTCAAGCCCTTCTTCTGGCACTGAAATGGCTCACTAACCTTGTGTGGAGAGGTGTTTCAGAGGTGAATGTCCACTGAGTGATGCCAGCCTGAGGAAACTGAAAATACGCAAAACTTCTGGCATGCTTTTCCAAGCATCTCTCAGAGCAGAGCTATCAGAAATGCATTTTCCTATACTGCACCAAAAGCCCCCTGTGGATACTCCATGGACCAAATCAGATAGCCACTACCATGACCTTTTATAATTAATTTTTGAAGGTAAAATGTGTACACTTGCCAGAAGAAGAGCAGTATCTCAGAAAAGGAAGACTGCATTTCTGATCTTTCAGGCCTGATTCTTAAGGAATAACTACCAAAAATAAGTATATTCATAGCTAACATTCACAGCTGTACTTGACATTAAAAACCATCGAGATACTGGCTCCCTGGTATGTGGCCTTTCTCTCCAGGTGGCACCTCTGCCTGACCTCTCTGTCCCACCAGACCTGCTGAAATTATTACTGCATTGCTTGCTGATGTTTCCCTCTGCTCTGCCAGTACTAACCACCCTTTTCTTTTGAATTCGTTGAATAATCATAAGAATAATTCTTAACTTTGAGTTTATTGCTTTTATTTTAGGTCTAAAGAAAGACTTGAATGCCCCAAAAGCTTGTCTGTTACACTCAGTAAGTGCAACAAAAAAAGGACATAAAAAGTCCTCACAAAGTTTCACTTTTCCTGAAGCATAGATGGAATATGTGTGTTTCCATAAAATTACCTCTTAAAGTGCACCTCTATAAAATGAGTACTGTGTATCTTTGAAAATTCATCACAGCTTCACTGTATTCAGTTAAATACTTTGTACAAAACACAAATCACTTTCTGGTTGAAAAGATTTGATGATTTGAAAACTCATTTGATGCTTCTAGGACAGATTGCATCGACTTTATGATGTTGCTTTTTTTCTGTTGTTTACAGATGAAATAAACTCCCAAGTTACGGCTGAAATGAGCAAAAATATTTCTGCAAAGTTTTGACAGGGTAAATACACCTGTGACTGAACAACTATAGGTGTTCACACATTTCTTTTAATTTTCTAATATTCTTTGTCAGTTAGGATGATGTGCATCTTTTAAATACACAGTTGTGAGCTCTGTTTGGTGTTTGTTTTTTTATTGTGTGACTATATATATATATATATACACACATAGTCATCATTCATCATGCTTATTATACAAAAATCTTGGTTGGGCAACAGAGGAGCACAGTCACAGGTGAAGCTGAGAGATTATTGTTATTCCAGTTCATGATTTAACAGCATAATAGTCTGATTTATTACTTACAATGATATGTATTAATAATTCAAATTAGTGTATGAAAAAAATCGTAATGCAATTATATTGCTTTTCAGGCGAAATAAAAAATCCTTTCTAGAAACCCTCTGGGTCCAAAGACTGATAGCTTCAGCCTTCTTGAAAGAAAGAGATGGACTCAGAATGAGCTATCAGTGTTCTGAAGTCATCACTGGGAGGCATATGGTCTTGTCTCAGGGAGTTTCTTCCCTTTACTTGGAGAAGAAAGATGCTGATAGTCCTGTTCTCCACGGACTTTATTTTTGGAAGTTTTTTGAACACAGCTTAGGTGCTCACTCTTGTCAATGGTTCCTAACCATTCACTTTTTGTTCTAAAGTGGAGTTTACCTGAACAATGGAAGGCTGAAATCCTGTAGTGAACTCTGAATTACAGCTGCGGTTTCTGTCAGAACCCCAGCACCTCAGGTACTGTTCTGCACACATGCACCCTTTTGCACTTCATTTTATTCTAGAAACATGAATAGCTGCTCATTATCACTGTAAACCAAAGGAAATCTGAAACAAATGTAGTTGGTAGTTAGCTGACCACCAGGCAACTGCTATCACAAATACTATTTTTTTTTTTCTTTTTAAGGCTAAAATCAGCTCAAGCAAAGACAACTCATACAAGTCCTGAGACCCTGAGCTGTCGGGTGAGTGGCCTTTAGTAATGGAAAAATTGTTTTGTTTATCATAAAGATGTTGGAAAAGTTCAGCCAAGCCAAAGCAAAATAACACTGCAGCGATAAGGTGACCTCCTGTGAACCGCCTGTATAGCAGAGATCAAACTCTGTCCTTGTTCATGTCTTGTCAATTAAAAAAAAAAAAAATTAAAAAATAGGATTTTATCATATCTTCCATGTAGTTCACTTATCATATTGTGATGCTGGTCTCTAATATACTTTTAATGGGTTCATGGAAAGTATTTTAAAAAAACAGGTTCACTTCTAAATTAAGTACAGAAGCTTATGAAGAACTTCAGCAGTGAAAAAACAGCTTCCAGGAGTTTCTTGGGTAACAAGAAGTAGGGGTTTTAAACACTGACTTTACTTGTTGAAAGAAGTTGACAAATAATTAAAAAAAAAAAAAACCCCAAAAAACCACCAATACCTTCTTACCCAAAAGAAAAAGAAATCACAACCCCAAGAGAATTTTCAAAAGATGTCAAAGGTTGGACTTGATGATCTCACAGGTGTTTTCCGACCTAATTGATTCTGTGTTATGGTGACATCAGTGGGCTGAAAGAAGACAACTTTTTTAATGGTTAGTTTTCTGCTACTGGTTCCTGTCCGTAGAACTAACCTGTCATGTATGATATGAAGCTTAAGCTGTCTTTGTGTCAAAAAAGAGACAGACCTTTAACGTGGTCTTTTACAAGAAATAATGTAATTAGTAGGTAGGATGTGAAGGGTGGGGGGGGGCAAGTGTCACATTTTTAAGCAACCGTGGAGTGAATGGGAATGAAAAGTAGATAGTGAAAGCTTTAGTCTTTCATAGAAGAAAAATCTTATGGTTTTGATAGCCCAAAGACAGCTGTGCTAGAGCTTAAATGGATCTTGAGAACGAGAACAGCAATAGCTGCATGACCGCAGTTAGAATATTTTCATTATTTTTCATTACCCCCAGGTAAAGTGCATTTGAAATAAACCACCTTGAGATTTCAACAGAAAAATACCATTTGTTGTCTCTGGGTCTTCCGCAAATCTGCTGGTATCAAGCTTAGGAGACATGCTGTGCTGTCATTTCTTACCCTCTGTCTCATACCATTAGTGTCTTAAAAGAATTTCTCTGGCAAAATAAACTGTAATTGCAACTGTTCAGTGCCCACCTGAGAAAATTACTTTTACTATTAAGACTGAATGGATCAAAAAGGTTCAGCACATTCCTTTTCTACCACATATTGGAACAAGAACTACAAAGCAAGAGAACAGGCAGGAATAGCATCTCATAGTACATTTATATTTAAACCTGTCAGGTTTTTTTCCTTTAACCCTATTAATCTTTTCTATTCTTATGTACTTTCTTTGTATCTCTCTCCTTTCTCTTCTTCAGTGCTGTTGTGGGACTTGCAGGTTCTTTTAATCCTGGTTTAACATCAATGAGTCAGAATTCATTTTTATTTCCTTAATAAAGACCTTGTTTTTAAGAGTTCTCAGCATTACAAATTAAAGTCACATTTTCGCAGATGCCGAGATTCCTCAGCTTTCCGTGCCCTGGTTTTGAAAATATTTTAAATGCCTGTGTGGTTTGCCTTGGAGTGTAAATCTGTCCCTCAAAGGATGATCTTAAAATTGAGCATTCCCATTAGTGGCTGTTTCAAGGCCAGCTTTAATGAAGATGTTCCTTTCACAGAGGTTTTAAAAGAAAGTGCCACAGAAATACGAAAGCTTTCTTCTAATAGTTAAAAAAAAAAAATAATCTAGAAAGTAACCACGAACTGAAAGACTTTAACTGCTTCCCCCCCCCGCCCCCCACCTCCCCTGCTCTAAGAAATGCAGCTATTCCCTGAGAAACTTTGTAGCTGGAAGCCCATTTACAATAATAGTTTCAGCCAGTCCTAATGATCATTCAGAGCAGCAGATGTAATAATGGTTTCCAGAAGGAGATGTGTTTGGGCTCCTCAACTTGCAGATGGATAGTCCTTTTAGAAAAGCAGAAATCTGGTCTCCTAACATGTTGTCTGAGGATGGGACAAACCACACTAGTCCTAATTTACACTGCCAAAGCAAAAGTCAGGGCAATAAGGGTGAAATAGTCTGATTTCCATACCATTGTAGAAAGACAGAATGGATACAAAGGATTCATGTCAGTAGTGGCTGATTTCCTTTCCGCTTTCTGAGGCAGAGAAAGAGTAAAACCCTTGAGGGATGCCAAAAGCAGGTTTCAGCCCTGTTTCGATGTTTCCCATCATGGCTGGAGGAGAGAGGAGGAGCTGCAGAGATCCAAGACTGTCTTTCTGCTGTGTTTGCTGTTTGGGCAGCAAGTCTGAGAGGCCTTGGTGTGGCATTTGCCACCTGAGCAGGATAAAATGTGGGTTTTGGGGAACGTGGGACTGGCCCAGAGCTGCACATATGGTGATGGTGCATCTTCAGTTGACCTTGCCAGGGACAGGGCAAGACACAGAATCATGGAATGGTTCGGGTTGGAAGGGACCTTCAAAGGTCAGCTAGTCCAACCGCCTGCCATGGGCAAGGGCGCCTTTCACTAGATCAGGATGCTCAAAACTCCATCCAATGTGGCCTAGAACACTTCCAGGGTGCAGCACCCATGGTTTCTCTGAGCAACCTGTGCCAGTGTCTCACCACCCTAGTAGTGAAGAATTTCTTCCCAATATTTGACATAACTTACCCACTGAGAGTTTAAAGCCTTTCACCCTTTTTCTATCACTACACGCCCTTGTAGAAAGTCCCTCTGTGGTTCTCTTGTAGCTCCCTTCAGGTACCGGCAGATGCTATAAGTCTCCCTAGAACCTTCTCTTCTCTAGGCTGAACAGTCTCAGCCTGTCTTCACAGGTCAGGTGTTCCATCCCTCTTACCATTTCTGTGTGCCTCCTCTGGAGCTGCTTCCACAGGTCCATGTCCTTCCTGTTCTGAGGAGCCCAGAGCTAGATGCAGTACTCCAGGTACTGTGCCACTTTGCAGGCTGGCAGGAGACTTCTGTGGCACCCCAGCGCTGGCCCCATCAGCATGTCAGCCTGGCACAAGCCAGAGGATCACTGGGTTGTCAGGCTGTGTGGCTCTGTGTTTTGTTGTGAGTATTTTGCTGTTTCTTTGTTGAGGCTGAAATTCTTCCACTGAAACGTCTGGCTGCTGAGCTCTTTGTCCCAGCTGGCAAGAGGCAAAGTCAACTTCTTTTTACCCAGCAATGAACTGAGTTAACATCTTATTAGGGTTGAAAAACACCCAGACGATTGTATATCTATAGTTTTCCCTTGCTCTATTAGTTGCTGTATCATGGCATGAAACATGAGAGTCTCTGTCCCTTGAAGGATCTTGTGCATAGTATTTTTCACTTGCATAAAAATGTGCCATAAAATTACTCTGTCACAGTTTACATTATTCCGAGTGAGTTGGAATCAACTGCCAAAGCTTATGTGCCTTGTGCAAATTCAAGTTGCCCTAGGATGCTGGAAATGTTTTAATGGGGATTAGAAACATGACAAAGGAACTGGGGGGAGAACCTTGTGGAAAGGCAGTGGAGTCCAGACAAGGCGCCCAAATTGTGCCTGAAATGGAACCACGTACTTGGCTTTCGTCAACCGAATGCCATCCTAGGTGCACACACACAAACAATACAGTATAAACACAAACATTATTGTAAACTTATGTTAGTTCTGATGCAAAACAACAGAAATTAATGTTCCTCATTTTCTGATGAAAGTACCGAGACACCAAGGGAATTTGCCACATGTAAAAGCACTACAAGACACAGTCCTCACCACAGTTTATTTTAGTAGCCCAAGTTGCTTCTCATTGTAGACTCTAAAAAGCTATTATTTCCCAAATGTATCCAAAATAAGTCTGAACATGTTTGCCTGTAATGCAACAAGGTGAACTTAATTACAGGAAGCTTTAGAAGTGCGCGGCTCATGTGCTGCTGACACAGCAGGAGTGGGTCGGTCTGAAGGGAAGGGGAGCGGCGAGGACAATCCCTGTGTGGGAACCACCTTCAGAACAAAATCCGAAACTTCAAAGCAGGCAAAAAAAAAAAACCCCAACACAACAACCAACCCCCTGTAACACTTCTAAAATGTTATAATAAATGAAGCGAAAATAACATGCCCATTTACATTTCTTTGTTCTTATTTATGGTTTAACTTAATGTCAGGAGATTGTCAAAGTTTCAGCATCAGCATCTGTGCTCACCGGCTTCGACAAGATTTAGAAGAAAGAAAAGAAAGAAAAAAGCAGTTTATATTTTGTAAATTACCTGTGTTCATGTGAAGCTTACATATGGGGGTGTTGATGTATGCAATAGGGAGTTACTTTTAGGCAAAGCTGCTGCTTGAGATGTGTTTCCAAACTTGGAGACCTGGTTTTGGGCCCAGAATTGCTGAATGCTTCAGTACTAATCCTTTGTGTCTTGTACAGCACCAAACCCATGATTAATGTGGTATCAAAAGAATGAAAGTGTGTCCTCCCCCCTAGCTTTTACTACATTAATAGAGATTTAGTATAGTTTTAAATCATATTTTTTATCAGCAGAGATCAGTAAAATTCCCATGATGTACAGAGCCCTTTCGATTTAGGTCTGTAACCAACTTCTGTAAGAGTGTTTTTTACCAGAACTTCCAAATTTCTTTTAAACACAATATTTGAGGTTTAGATTTTTTTATTACCAGTCAGACATTTTATCTTTGTACTATTTATTTTGTCAGACAGAGTAGTGTTTTTAACATCCAGCTGTTAATTAATAGGGTGTGTTGAATTTTGTTAGTATAGAACCATTAGCTAAGATCTTTTTTAAAAAGTGTTCTTCAGGTAGTCTGATCTACTAAATTCAGATAGTCTTTATAAAAGAGCTGCATTTTATTCTTTTTGTATGATATTCCACCATAAATCAAGATGAAGCCTGTTGGTCATCAACTCACTTCCTAATATTTCTTCATGTTTGAAAAACATCTACTTATTTTTATTTATATGAATGACATTTATATTCACTTTTACTAGTGAGGACTTAACATCATCCAGTGTAAAAATATAATGAAAAAATATATTCTTGACCACCTATACATCATTTTGCTTTGAATTTCAGGGTCATTTCTTTTGAATATTATTATATGAATCATCTCCATTACACTGATAATAAAATGCTTTCTAGTGTTCTCAGACTCAAAAAAATTATGAAAATAATAAAGTGATGCAGACACAAACCCCACAAATTTCTGAAGCTGGAACATCCTCTACCATTACTTGACATAAAGTTCTTAGTTAGAATTTAAAATATTGCTGAAATTAGTTCTTGAGGAAGTTATTTAGTGATTTTACTGTTAACTACACTCGAATAAAACCTGTTCCTATGAACAGCATTATTTTAAGTATTTTAAAATTCTCCAACTTTAAATAAATTGATGACCAGTGAGATCATCCCTAGACATTCAATAGCAATGGTGTTACAGGAGTGTCACTGAGACAGTAATAATGATATCATCATACAAACAAGCAAAGGGTACTCTATATGACTCACTGCTGCTTTTTAATAGAAGTCTTAGCTTCAGAAATGAGTGTGTGAGATGACTGATGTGGTGAATGAGCATAGAAAACAGGGAGACAGAAATGTTTAAAAAAATCCATGTAATTTCCAATTTTTTTTTTTTTTTTTAAAGTTTCAAGATGCTGCCTGAAATCCAGAATTGGGACAAACTGAACACGTAACGCAGTAATTTTTCTAGTTCAACTCTTCCGTGGAAGTTTCAAGTCATGTTCATGGATGGCATTTACTTAATGCTGATTCTCCAATGCTGCACAGTTTAACTCAAGAACCTGATGACAAAGGGAGTCTGACAAAGGAGTTGCTTAAGGAGGACTTCAATATTTATAAAAATGTTTATAAATATGTTTATATGTTGTAATAAATACTTCCCAGCTTTCATATTCTAATTACCACTTCTCTTCAAACTGCTGCTTGAAACAGGGTTGGTCATTATTGCATTGAGACGTGGTTCTGGTTTGTTTTCTTTCTGGTGCCATCTTTTCCAACTCTACAGGGATATATGTGTATATATATATATACACACATTACTTATGCATGAAACATTTCTCTTTAATTTAGGGATATATATGTTTTATATATTCATGAAATATTTCTTTTAATTTTTGGTTACAAACATCATGCAAATTATTGTGCTTATTGCATGACACAGTTTACTGAACTGGAAAGAGAGGTGATCTAGTCATTTGAAGTTGCTCTTGGTTTGTTACCTCACGATGTGGAGTGTGCATAGTATTTGTGGCATCGTGGGGTGGGAAAAGAGTGAACGAGACAGACATCTTAGGTAACAGCAGAATGTGAAGAATCTACTCAGGCCTGTCCTCCTTTGCCCTGGGTTAATCTTGAATGCTTTCGACAGTAATGCAGAAGAGGCCTGGGTGTGCAGCTCTGATTGTGTGGCTCAAAAGGCTGTTTTTTATTTATTTTAATCCTATGTGTTAGCCCGAATGCCTTATGAAGGCTACCAGATCACTGCAGCCGCGCTGCATTCATCGTGCAGCTCTTCTGCTACAGGCAGAGCTGACAGGTAGGATTTTCACCCCGTTTTCTCCCATAGAAATTCTGAACAATAATCTTGTACTTGCCTAGGTAATAGCATATGATTTTTCCCAGACACTTAAGCTGCTATAAATCAAGTAAGTACATGCATGTCAGAGGAAGACATAACCCTTTATTTATGAATGCGTTAAAGAACTGCCAGAAAGGGATATTGATTCTGGTTTTATACAGAGAACTAGTGAGAATAACCAATCAATGTATCATAGGGAGAACTTAACATTATTATGGAATATTTAGGTTGGAAGGAAGTATAAAAATTAAGCAAACTTACAATTGACAACAGCGGAATAATTTTTACTAAAGACAAGATGAAAAGCAGAGATTGATGATTTAAAAAAAAAGTAAAACAAAAGAGTAGGAGAAACTAATATATCATGAAGACTTACATAAAGGCCCTATCCATTGATATATTTTGATTAGAATATTTTGACTAAGAAAGCACAATTCTGAGCAGCTATTTATCAAAATGTATTCTATAGCATGCAAACCTGGATTTTGTTTTGCTCCAAGAACTCTAAGGTGCCCTGAACTGAGAGAAATTAATAAACAATTGCAAAAGCACCTAAATTGGTCATTAAATGTTGTGTAAATAAAGAGAAAATAGATATTAACATAATATGGATTCAGGAAAAGAAAACCACCCCAGCCAAACACCAAGATCTCAATGATTATTAAAAAAAACATTTGTAATTTTTTTTTTTCCTTGAGTTTGTTCCTACTGTACTAGTGCCCTTTTCAAGTTCAGTTTGTTAAAATCTTGGAGCAAGTGAGGTGTTTTGTTAGATCTAATTGTCTTTTGTTAAGCACTAATTATGTGTACTTGAAATGTCTTTAGGGTTGATGGCACTGAAGGCAAAAAAATTACCCTATGATATCTATAGCCAACCGAATTAGGCACGTGGCCTACTTGTATTCCACCTGCTGGAACTGGAACAGCTATCTGCCAAAGGAACAGGAAGCACGTGTTCCAAGACAGAGTTCATTGAAGTCTTTCAAAATTAATTAAAACTTGAGTCATGGAGTATTTGACAATGGTAATTTTTGTATGTAAATAATATAATTGACAAAATAACACAACTTAAGTGCATGCAGTGTTTACTATTACAATTGGCTAACAATTATCTGAGGATTTTGGTGTCGAAGTGGTGCCCTTTCCGTATTTCTGAAATTTATGCCCCAAAAGCACAGTGTACAATAAAGAAATTAAGAGTGTTTTTCTTAATTTGACTGCAGAATTCAACATTGTAAAAGAAAGTTTCTGCTTCAATAGCAAAATCAGAGAATCACAGGAAGGTTCGGGCTGGAAGGAACCTTAGTTTCTGCCTGGCTGCCATGGGCAGGGACACCTTCCAGTAGACCAGGTTGCTCAAAGTACCATCCAGGCTGGCATTGAACACTTCCAGGGATGTGGCACCCACAGCTTCTCTGGGCAACCTGTTCTGGTGACTCACCACCCTCACAGCGAAGCATTTCTTCCTAATATCTAACCTAAACCTGCCCTCTTTCAGTTTGAAGCCTTTCCCCCTTGTCCCATTACAAAATGCCCTTGTAAAAAGTCCCTCTGCAGCTCTCTTGTAGCCCCTTTAGGTACTGGAAGGTGCTCTAAGGTCTCCCCAGAGCCTTCTCTTCTCCAGGCTGAACAGCCCCAGCTGTCTCAGACTGTCTTCATAGGAGAAGTGCTCCAGATCTTTCATCGTCTTGGTGGCCTCCTCTGGATTTGCTCCAACGGGTCCTGAAGCTTGCTGATATTTCTATGATCACAGAACAGGTAAGGTCAGAAGAGACCTCAGTGGGTCATCTGGTCCAACCTCCCTGCTCAGACAGGGTCATCCCAGAGAACAGGATTGTGTCCAGACAGTTCTGGAATATCTCCAGTGGGAATATCTCTACAACCTCTCTGGGCAACCTGTTCCAGTGCACAGTCACCCACACAGTAAAGCAGTTCTTCCTTAGGTGGACCTTCCACTGCGTCAGATTCTGCCCCTTGCCTCTTGTCCCCCCGGCACCACCGAGAAGAGCCTGGTCCATCCTCTTGGCACCCTCCTTTCAGATTCTTATAGACACTGGTGAGGTTCCCTCTGAGTCATCATTTCTCAAGCCTGGACAGCCCCAGCTCCCTGAGTCTTTCCTCATAAGAGAGATGCTCCAGTCCCTTCATCATCTTCGTAACGCTGCTGGATCTGCTCCAGGAACTCCACGTCTCTCTTGGAGTGAGTAGCCCAGAACTGGTCACAGTGCTCCACATGCAGCCTCACAAGGGCTGACCCTCTAATTGTTGAGCTGCCTGAGGAATCCTGCTGTGCTTTTCAGATACCAACTTTAGCAGCCCAAAGTACTTCCACAGATTGTTGTTAACCTGGAAGAAAGAACATCGTAATTCTGTTTTGCTCTAGGTTTGAATATGAATCTCGTGGCTCAGGTCTGTCACAAGCAGCAGGGAGGAGATGCCCATCATGATGTGTCTTGCTCCTTCAAAGCACGGCCTTTCTTTTCATCAGAACAAGTTGCTTTGCTCATGTCCTGTTTAACTGAAGAAAGCACTAGATTTGAATGGGATTTAAATGTGTGTTTAAGCACTTTGAACTGAGTCTTAAAAACAGTAACTGTACCCTATCTCATATACTTCTAGTCAGTCTGCTCGTCTGACAAGCTGCCTGCTTCTCTTCAGCACCTGCTGCCAGGGATAATGAATGTTATTAAAGGAAAGCTTTGGGAAAAAAATAAAACCATGAATGTGAAACTTTTGGTCTTTGTCCAACACTTCTAAAGGGCAGAAAGGGAAAGTTTAAAAAATTAAGATGAACTAGGACGGCTGAGTACTGATCTGAAGAGTTTCGTGATGTACACTCAGGATCTGGTATCTCAAATGTCTTATCAGAGTCCATTATCAAGGAAGTTCAGTTTTACTGTGAAAGATAGAGACACTGAAGATGTTTGCGATAGGAGGGTTGCTGCAGAGTAGAGGGTAGAAAACTTCCAGAAGATGAACTTCAGAATAAACAGCTACAGTCTGAAGGAAAATGTGAATTTCTCTTTGGTTTTTTTTGGACAGGTCTGCTTCTTCCAGTAATATTTGCCAGAGATAAGGGCTGATTCAACAGAAAACTACTCATAAGTTTTTGCAATTGTTGTTTTAACTAACCATTGTTAGAGATTTTTTTTTTCTTTTCTATTAAAGAAAAAAGTAACATTTTGCAATAGAAAAAGATCATAAAGTGAATTTAGAAATTTAAAATGCAAAATCTATGGAAATATTCCACCTTAAAGGTAAGACTTTGAAAGATGAGAGGTTTAGGCCCAATTTGGATTGTCTTTCCAAGTGGAATATCCTTAGGCCTTTTTGAAAACCATGAAACTTTCCTTCCTCTTATGTTACATTGATGTGCAAAAAAGACCATGTTGTGACTTGGAGAAAATAATTGCTGTTAAACAAGATCATTATTAACTGTAAGATTTCATAATAAATGGTCTTCCTAAAGTGGTGTTCTAGCAGTGCTATCCTGTATTTGTAATGTACTTCATCAATTTGTTAATATTAATTCTAATGACTGCGTTTATTCTTCAATTTAATAACAGTATGAATGGAAAGGAGAGAGAGATGCATTTTCTAATAATTTGAATAAATCAGCATAAAAGATTATTTGAGATATTAGGTGTAGATCTAAGAAAAGAATTATGCTTAAAAATATATTTCTGCAACTAATTTCCGTTAAAATAATGTAAATAATGAAATTAAGCAAATGTGGTTTTGCTGCCAAAGCTGAAGTTTTACTGCTATGTATTAACATGTACAAAATTGGTAAAAATATGTTAAAAGAAACATCTGCTACCATAATTCATGAAGATTAATAGTAGCCTTTATCTTCGGTCATGAGTATGCCATGTGCACGGTGAAAGAATCACTTGATAGAGTTTGTCACTGGAAATAGTCTGGAAACTGAAATAACTTCAGAAAAGGAAAATGTCAATATCTTTGCAAACAGAATGTGATAGGCATCAAAGAGACAAAATAAATGCTAAAAGAGAATAGGTTGTGTAGGAGGTTTACCACTGTTATCGCAGTAGGTAGGTTACAAGAAACATGCAAATATTAAACAAGTCAGCTACCCACGTCTGACCTACGGAGAGCCTTGGATACTTCTCTTTACACTGGATGTCTGAGCACCCAGTGAGGTTTGCCCCGGGATGTCCTTGAGCAATGGTCAAGCATCAGGCCAGAACTGAACTAGTTCATCTGTGTAACTCTAGGGAGCACTGCAGTGCTGGAAATCTGATAAAAGAGAACTTAAAGATGAGGTTCTGGCAGTTCAGAGTTATTTAAGAGTCCATGAATCTTTAAACAAGAACAGCAGTCATTAAAATTAAAACATACAGTCCTAAACTGGGTAATAACATTTTGCTACTTTACATTTCCCTGTTCTCTCAAAATAATGTGGTGTGATGTTTATTACAACAATATCCTGCTTTTTTATTTTCTTCTTTTGCACCACTAGCTGTATGCTAGTATTGACAGAAAGGAAGAGTGGAGGATGGAAAGTGCTCAGCTGCAATTTTCAAAGTTGATCAGGAAGTTTGTTGCTTTGTTGTCTTCCTTCAATTCTATTTTAAGAGATCTTAAAGGCCTTAAAAATGTTTTTCGTTTACTAATTTAGAAATATGCAATTGTTGAGTGCATGCTACTAGTAAACTTCAAGGTAAAATACCACACATTATATATGTAATTCCTAATATTTGTTGTAAGCAACACCATACTTGGACACATTTATCCACAAGTGCTGTGACAAAAATTAAAGGGAAAAATTAGTAAGTGCCGCTGCCCATATTTACTGAAACAATACAAAACATAATTCTGTGACTTGATTTCCCTGTTTTTCACATCTGAATTTTGGTTCTATATATGCTCTGTTTCTTCTGAATTTGGCAAGTATCTAGATTCCAAATATATTGCGCAAAATCTTTCATATTCCCTTAGGTCTGATGGTGGTCAGGGAGGCTTAGTGACCCATGACTGTTTTGTTCATTATTTCAATCTCAGAACCATAGAATACCATGTGTGAAGAAGATCTCAAGGATTATCTCGTCCAACCTTTCTGGTTTTTTTTCTTTTTTCTTTTTTTATAGATATAATTTATTTGTATTCCAGCATTGTACCTTACTGTTTGGTATTAAGGGAGTACAGCATACACAGACTTGATGGCAAGGTTTCCCTGGAGGGGTGGGGAGTTCCAGTCGGGATGTGGTGTTCCCTGCTGTCCACTGCCCACTCACTCCTATCTGGCAGTAATGCCATAGTGACGTACAGCACTGTCCTCTGATTGTAACAACAGCAGAAAAAGGGTGCTAAATGATGGTCTAGGGTGCTGCAAGGCTGTTAAGGGCTGGGTACAGAAATGTTGTTATGTTTGGGCTGACCCTGCTAACTTGGATTGACCCCTTAGGGCTGTCCTCTGCTGCCTTGGACTGCTGGAACCTTGAATGGATAACAACAGCCTTGACCAAAGACACCCTTTTGCTTCTCGACGTATTTTCACTCCACTCACTGGTGGAGGTAGGTTTGTGCTATAAAATCACCAGCTTTTCTCCCAGCAGCAGTGAAGGGAAAGGCATCAGCCAGGTTCACGCTCTGTTTCAAAAGAGAAACTCAACTTATTGGCACAGACCAGTATCACCGAGGTAAAGACGAGTCTGGGGAATCCAGATAAATCTGTTCAATCCTAACTGGAATTTCAGCTCAGGCTATGGCGATATAAACTGTCAAATGCAATGGATCAGGCCTGTCACTTTTTCCATCAAAACCAAAAATAAAACTCATTTTTTTGTCTCATTATTTAGTTTCAAACTGTTTCTCATAGTGTGAAGAAAAATCAGAAAGCAAAGGTTTTGTTATAATACATTTGAGGTGTAACTGATCGAGTAATCAATGTATTTGAGTTCTTTGTCACATAACAACAAAAAAATAATCTAATGAGCTTCTTAAAAATTGTATTTCTTGAAAGGATGAATATATGTAATTCAAAATTGATTGGTGTAGCAATGAGATTAAACTGAGGGTTCAAAACGTAATGGTTGAAAATTAGTTTTTAGTCTATCCAGTCATCACAAAATAAAAGGAAATTATACGCACAGTCTCAGCTTGCAACAGCAGTCCTTTGATGGCCAAGAAGGAAAGGAAACATGTAAAGCCCAACGAGTTAATAGCAATCAAAGTCCAGCACTTCCCACGAAGCCTTCTGGTAGAATAATAATTGTAAATATAAATATATAGTTAGGCTGTTCTCACTTTTCCAGTGAGACACAAATACCAGCTGTGACATGGGCTGTACCTACTATTACCTGTAGTATCTCCTGCTGGACTATTATTCTCAGTTCTCTGGTCTCTGTAGTATCTCAGTGCCTCAAGAAATCTGAAATAACCTCATCGATCTAGTTCTCTATTCTTGTCAATAGAAGAAATTACGAGATTATTTCACAGATCGCATTTTATTTTGCATATTTAGGGGGAAAATTACTAATATTTAGGTGATGTATGATTTTTATTACTAGTTTTGATTACAGTTTCTTAAATGAGAGACCTTTCTTAATTTTTTTTTTTTTTTTAAGAGCGATTTGGAGGGAAGATATTATCTCTTTTTAAAAGAAAATGCTGTCTTAACTTCTTTGGGTTAGAGGTATTTTCATTCCTTTTTCCACTGTCAAAAAGAAAAGGTCATTAAAAAAGCAACCATGGAAAAAAAACCCAAAACCCTCAATTATGTTAAACGTGGAACTCTTTGTATATTATGTTTGAAAAACTATGGGGTGATAAGTTTAGGTTCTCTGTGAGAACCAGAGTAAATTGGATGTTATTGTAAAAGCAGTGGAGGTTTTTCGTTCCTTCTGTCTTGGAGAGGATGAATATGTCATCAGACCATTTTGACCAGTCAAAGCTGATACTGCCATTTAAATTCTGCATATCCACGTGCAAGTTAAGAAGCCATCTTAAATTGGATGCCTGCAGAAAACTGATGCAGGAGAAGGGGTTGAGTTGTTTTATATTTAGCACCTAACATTTGTGAGTCTTCATGCTTGATGAACTTGCATAAGGCTTTGAAATGTTAAAAATCTCTTCCCAAAATTAAGTTATGCTTTTATAAATGTCGTTCTAGCAAGGAGCAAAAGCAACTAACATAATTTATTTTCCATATTTCATCACAGGAGATGATTTTTCTTCATTGAATTTTTATCTGTGCTAAGGAGCTTTATTTTTTAACTGACTCAGTACTCCGGTTTTATTGTGCAGATAAAGGAGTTTGGTTTGTGCAGCAAAAGCATTATTCATTTTATTCTAGAGGTAATTTTAAAATATGGACTGTATATTAATATAGCCTATTCATTCTAAGTGGCACATAAAGCAGGCTTATCTTGACTTAGCTTTTCAATGGTGTGACACTGTGTGCCTGCTTTCTTCATTGTTATATTAGTAGCATACTGGACCCATTTTCTTTACATCATTTGATATGTATTCCTTTTTTCCTCCCTCTTCCTAATTCATTGTTTTATGTTAAATAGTGTGGTCTGATATTTTCTCCCCCGATGTTTTATGCATCATTTCGCACTTTTAAAAGGTTATGTGGTCTGATTCTAGACTATTTTAATTTATTTCTCATGTGCTAAATATGGACTGGTCCTGAACTTTAGGCTGCTAAAATTTGGGACTACAACTTTTCATTTAAATAAAAGTAGGTAGAGAGTGACACTAAGTAGTTGAAACACTCACTTAAAATAGGTTAGATTAATGGAAAGTTAGAGTTTTCTGAATTGAAAATGAGCAGAAATACAAGGGTTTTGCAGAGATTTGCAACCCGTATAGATTTTAATACTTTTTCAAATAGTAGAATGTAATATGTAGGCAATTCATTGAATGATATGAAAAAAAGACTTTCATCGTCTATTTGCTCATCTAATTAAAATTAAATTAAATTGCAGTGGGATATCTGAGCATTCTATAGAAATGCCAAAAATAAAATCAGAGCTGCAAGACAAATTAAGATCAATCATTGTGTGTTCCTCCTACCACAGAAATTATGTGCTATATGTGATCACTAGTCAACAGCCTAATAAACTTCACATACTTCTCTATAACCCTGGAATTTTGTTAGAATGTGTAATATATCTTGAGATATGTAAGGCATGTTTAATTGTACTCACTCACACCTTTTAATAAGGCAAAACTTCTTAGCCATCCATTTTTATTTGTTATTAAAGTGGTAGGGCTGCTGAATTAATGGAGGTTAATAAAAACTCCCTAATACCTTTGTCAAACTTTGGCAGTCCTGGGGATGAAGAATTGATTTAAGTTGTGTTAGCTATAGATACAGATAAACTCCATAAAGGGCACATTTTCATATTCCTACCGATGAATAAATTATTTTAAAGAGAACGAATGATTTAGACTGTAATCTCTGCTGGGCATCTGTAATCATGTGGGACATAATGAGCTCTTCTTCATGCAGGCTGTACACCCAGGCATCACAGAAGACACAGCAGGAATTTGGGACTCAATTTCTTGTGTGCTAGATATGTGATGCTGTTACTTTGAGGGCTCCACTAACCCCATATAAGATTCACTAAATAGCATTAAAGTGAATTTGAGATCACCGTTAAAAATTTTTTTAGGCCGTAGTTTTAATTCTTTATCAGTACATTTTTATTAACAAGCTTTGAGTGCTTTGAGTTGATAGGTTTTCTTGGATTAATGGTTACTTTTTTTTTTTTTTTTAAATCAAATGTACTATATGGGAACATTCTAATATTCTTTTGTGTGTGCTTCTGAGTTGCAGTTTAAGCTCTTTCTGACAACAGAGAGAGTGTTTTGTGGCATAGCATCATATTTTGTAATGAAATACTCCAAGATCTCCCATATCAGGTCAGAAGACAGGCTTATGTAGCCTAATTTTCATGTTTGCAGGAGAATAGACCGAAACAATTAAGGGAGGGGAAAAAAAAAAAAAAGAAAAGAAAAGCAGGGAATGTTAAAAGGGATCTTTCCCTCTCTTGCAGTCCTTTTCAGTTTCTTTCTAGTCTTTTCCCTCTCACCTGCCTTGTGCCAGCAGAGAGCACAGGATCCCTGCATTTGCTTTCTTGTGTCTGTGAATGGTCTCAGACCTAGTAAGTGAGAAGCCAAGTGTTGCTGCAGCTGATGTACTGTGAAGCAGCATGTTTCACACCTGAGCAGTGAGTCTGTTTACCTAGTTCTGTCAGGGCCTGTGGATAAATGTTTACTCTTGTAAATCCTGAAATAGGGAATTTGCTTAATTTGCAGAGCGTATGCCTGGTAAACTTTACACGCGCTTGGAAAGAGAATTAGTGTTAAATAAATGAAAACTGATGATAATTTACAAATATTTTAGCTCAGTTCAGTTCTTCAGCACTATGGTGAGACACAAACCCTCAGCTCTCATGTCTTGCTTTTCCCTCTCCTATAGCTACCCCCAGCTCCCAAACTCTTCCTCTTTCTCACACCTGAACAGAAACAGTTTGAAAGGCAGCTTTCAGCAGCGTGTCTGCATCCTGTTGTGAGAGTCAGGGAGGATGGAAGGCATATTGCTCTAACTGTACCAGTGTGTTTAAATTGAGTACAGATGCCAAGTAACTCAGGTGCAAAGGTCTGAGAGATTTCATAAAAGTTATCAAGATTTATGTCAGCTCAGATGAACGTATTTTATTACATCTGTTCTGAACAAGGATGTTTTTTGCATCCACACCATCATTTTGATGAAGAGGCACCTGAATACCCACAGCAGAAGATGTTGGGTGAGAAAGGACACGCAGTTGGGCTTGGAGTTTGGCATATTTGACTCGTACCAAATCACACATCTTTGAGCTGAAGGGTCTCATTCATAGGAACGCTGTTCTTTCCCTCTGTATACTCCTGGAGGTTTCAGCTTTACCCTAGGGTAATGGAGTAGAGAAAACTGGTAACAGGTACAACTGTGGGATGCTGTTTAGTTGTTGTTTAGTTCAGCACAAATAGATGCAAAATTACATAGCTGCGAAATGTCCCATTTGGTTACAAAGTGGTGAATATCCTGCTACCGGTTGTTGAGCTTGATCTAAGTGCATTCGTGTTCCTCCTATTAATTTCATTTATTTCTACAAGGCGAAGGTGATATTAGCATTTAAATGAAAAAATATTTGTTTTTCTGATTCCTTATTATTTACTGTTCTATGGACCCATTTAAAACTGCTCATTTGTTTTTCCTCATTTGATCTGTAATTTTCTGAACCAACTTTTATTCCATAACACTTGCCCTTTGCACACAGACATTGCCCTCAAACGCAGAGCCTCATCAAAAGCACTTTCCAGAGTGGAAATAACTTTGTCATTTCATTAGAAAAAGGGGAATTGTGTTCTGAAACAATTCTTCATTTAATCTTCAAGATTATTATCACCTTTCATCCTTACGTATCCATTTGATTTCTGGCTGGAATCTTCAGTGATATTCTCCTGAAAAGAATTGAACTTTCTAGTGCCTGGCTCAGTGTTGAGTTTGAGTTGCTTACTCAAACTTTGCATAACACCTAATGTATAGGTTGTGTAACCTTTCAAAATGATGCTAAAAATGAAAATAAAAAGCACCTTCAAGCAAAGATGATATAACATTACATGGCAATTATCGTCTTACCATTAGAAGAATCACTACTGCCTCTACTTTTTTGAAAGATAGGAAATGCGATTCTTTGTTGTTGTTGTAGTTTGCTCTCCTGCAACAAGCACTCTATTTTGACAATATTTTAGTCAGCTTTTGGTGCAGAGCCTAATGTTTCCTAGTCAAAACATAAAGATGCAGCTGTTCCATGTCTGGGCTTAAATATGAAGCTCAGCTTGATATATTGTTTTAAACGTGACAAGAAAATTAAAACACAAAAATCTTGAAGTACACAAAAGCTTTAGAATGAGATGTATAAGAATAAAAGTATAATATATTGGTATAACATATGTAGCTAAGTTATCCCTAAAGCTTTATCCCTACACTTTAAAAATACATGGAGTACACATCAGCCATCTCTTTGCAAATCTATATGATGCTGTAAACAAGGTATTATTCCACACTTTTCGACTAGATTTTCCTTGTACAGAACCTGATGATTACATGTTAAATTATATAAAAGGTTACATCGGGTTACATAATCATTTGCGCCAAAAAATAATTCTACACCACAAAATGCATTTCAAAGTCATTTTCTTGAACAATGTAGATTAGAGGATCAGAGCTGCTCAGCAAGTCCCAGTCATCCTGTGCAGCATACTCCACATCAAAAACAGGTTGGGGAGCCTTGTGCGGGCTTTTTTCTTTTAGTTTTGCTTTGAACACTTGAGGTGAAAACCTTGTCCTTTTGAAGTCATCATCAGGAGTTAATCCAGCATGAAAATTGTGTCTACAAATATTGGATCCCAACAGACTAGGGATTTGTGTCTCCCTTACAAGCCAGATTCTTCAGCTTTTGTAGATTGGGTATATATAACTTTTTTTTATTGTTCTTTCTTTCCTTCTTTCCTTCTTTCCTTCTTTCTTTCTTTCNAAATTTGGTACTTGAGAATAAATCTATAAAATACTTTCAACTACTTTATTCTTCTCATAAACATGCCATCCTAAAACATGATGATGATACAGTTTCTGTGTTATGCTTACTAGAACACCCTAAACTTATAGATAACTAATACTGCTGGTTCCAAGGAATGTGTCCCAGGCAGGTCAGTATGAGAAAATGTAGGTCAAAACCTCTGATGCCTTCTGGTGGGGTGGAGTCTCTCTTATCTAGAAATATTTATAGAAACTATTTGAATAATTCATCGAATGTTTAGTTCTATACTAGAAAGAGGATATAAACCCTTCATAACACTAAACCAAAAGTATTTAAAAGTTGTATTTTTCCTCTGAGATATGTGTCCTTTAATTGTCGCATGTTTTCTTTGATACGTTCTCAGTGTGATACCTCATGGAAGAGTTAAACGTGTTCTGCTTTTCGTGTTCTCTATTTTCCTTGTCTGAACACAATGACTAATTTTGTATAAACAAAACTAAATATTAGAGGGAAAGCAAGTACATTTGAAAGGGATATATACACAAAGAGCAGAACATCAGATTTATCACAAGCTCCTAATTATGATGAATGACAGAATGTTGTTAGACTGCGCTTGTCAGCATGAGTTTGCTTGCTATCATAAAGTTTTAATGTAATATCAGTTTGGTGAATGATAACCTGGTATTTTCATTGTTTAAAGCATGCTACCCACAAGCAGAAACACTTCATTTAGGCTCATGCTTGCAAGGTACAATTAGACAGCCAGATGGCCTGGTGTAAGTGCACGCTCTCATGTTGTGGTAACCGGGAGAGTATCCCTTTGGCTTTACTCTTTGTATTGTATGAAACAAGTTGGAGCAAACCAATGGCTTCTTTTTGAAAAGGATAAATTAAACCAGGCCTCCAGTTGTGCTCTAGGAGTGGTGGGTTTTCAAGACCACAAAAGTAGAAGGTGGTGGAAGGCTACTAAGTCTGGGATCTGATGAGTGTATCTTCTGCTGACAGCAATCACGGTTGATAGAGGTTTGCAGGCAGCTCAGAGAATATTATGCACAAGAAGGGGAAGAAACTAGTTCACTCTGAAATGTTTGTTATATAGGAGCAATGCAAGGAGGAAAAAATGCTGGTTTGTGTAAAATAAATTGCATATGTGGTTTTACCTGCAGTATGCTGCAATTTTGGGCAGATTAGGACAAAAAATTAGTAATAATTAAAAGTCAAATGAAAAAAGCGCAGAGTTTTATCTAATGCCATATCTAGCAACAAGAGACAACTTGTACAGTATTAATCCCTTGACAGAGGGCAGCTCTAGCCCTTCCACCTTTATAATTCACTAGTGTTGCTCATTATTATTCTTCTTCCTTTGCATGTAAGAATGAAAAGTGAAGGATTTCTTTTCGTTTCTCAGTCTATCAAGGAGCTGGGGTTACCATAGAATTGTTATCTGCAGTGGTCCCACATTACATCAGAAAGTTTTTGTCCAAGCTGATCTTTTGAATTCCTGGTGAGGCAAAAGCAAAAATCCCCTCCCAATCCAGCCAATTTTTCTGAACAGTCGATAAGAAAAAATAAACCACAGTCAAAAATTCCATTACCACCCCTAGGTTTGATTAAAGCAACATACATGATAGCATCCCAAGTGCACAGCCGCTGTACTCCCAAAATGAAAATTATCAGAGAGAGTAAGGGGGAATTCAGACAGAGGAAAGGAGAGAAGGGTAAAACAGAGCTTACATTATTTGCTGAAGATGCGAAAAACTTTCTGCAAGGAACATCAGTGAGCTCGTTGCATGGCTGGGCATCCAGCCAAGGAGAATCCAAATCTCTGAGAATATAATGACTATAGAAAGACAATTAAAAAATAGAGGATGAGGAAACTGTTATAGGAAGAAAAATTTTTGAGTTTTTTCTTGATGTCTAGTATCCTTTTTTTTCTTTTTGTCTCCAGCCAGCAAGCAGGTTGCCTCTGTTTCTGAAGCCGTAGTGGAAAAGCATAGAAAGCACAACCACGGCACAGCATTTCTTTGACTGATATTCTTTCTCATATCATGGGAAATCAGGTTTTTTTTCAATGAAAAATGCCTCAAACTCTTCATAAGATTATGGTTATGGAAATGGGGCCACGAGAGAACAATTTGGACTGAAAATGATGAGAAACTTGTCAGGACGCACAAACAAATCTTATGGCTGCTGAAGATGCACCTGATATTATCAGTCTTGTAACATCTGTGCTTGTTTTGTGTTGAAACAAGCTCTTTCCCTCTCTCACTTTTGCAATGTGTTTAATTGTTATAGTGAATATTAACTTAGTGTGTTCATAGTCTTCTCTTACGGCTTATTTCTTTTTCTTGCCATTTAATCTGACTATTACTGCTTGAGTTCTGCTTCCCATGATGCCAGATCCTTATTAGCTGTCAATGTTTATTTCTAGAGTAAAACTGTCAATGTATTTTATTTACAAGTTTTGACCTTACTGAATAAGTAGTGCCAAATAAAAACGTATTTTTTATGGAGGAGATCATCAACAGTGACAATATGGATGAGATTTTTTTCTCCTAAACCCATATCTTTTTTCCATTAGCCTACTTATCAAAAGGATTAATGTCTGTTTATGAGCCTACTCTACATAATAATAACATTTTTCAGTACCGTAAGCCACATAAAATTCCAAATACAGGTATAACTGTACCACCAAATAACGAAGGAAAACAACCCTTCTTGCACACAAGTTCATATGAGACTTCTCATGAATCTAAATTACATTTTTTTATAGAAAAAAAACCCAAACAGCGGCACACCCTCCCTGTCCCTTTAACTAACCAAAAATTCAAGGTTTCTGTGTGCAAAACAGCAAATGGGATTATTGAAAATGTACCTGGCTTTCTCTGTCATGTTTTCTTTGATAAACTTGAAATCTTATTTTAGGAATATATTAATACAGAAAATATTTCTTGTTCTCTTGCTAAGGATTTGTTTGAATGCAACTAGACTTTTGACAAAAATTATAGGTTTTCCAGGAAAATAAACCAGAAAAAGCTTCTTAAAAAGCTGTCTTTAGAGTAATGGAAACCACTGTTGTATGCACAGCAAAAATCCATTTTTCTTGCTATGTTTTACAGCTGGATTTTAAGAAATCTTTGTCTAAATTTACTGTAGAGAATCTTGTTTCTAAAGTAAAGACCACACTGGCTATATTTATGCAATACCTGGCTATTATTTGTTTTGTAATATAAGTTACTTCAGAGGATTTGTTCTCACTGATTTTTGTCACTTACAAAATAGCATTTACATTGTTAAGAATGGTGAAATATTCTACAATCAATTTCCAAACTCTAGACCCAGCCTATTCAGCAAAATATTTTCATGTCTTCACAGAACTTATTTTTTACTAATAAGCAGAGGCATAAATGGGCAGTTTAAAAGGCAGCTGCTACCTAAAAATATTCAGTAGCAAGAGAAACCACTCCAACACGGTCACAGAAAGGAGGAACCCTCAGCAGCAGGGGCAGCATCTTTGTAAATTGTTTCTTGTCTTTCATGTCCCAAATGCCGCCATTATCGCCTATTCACCACATGGAAATCTGATTTTGCTTGAATACAAGCGGTATTATTATTTATATTTTATTTAGTTCTTTTTGGTCCTACATTTGTTGTCTCCTTAACCAATTCCACTGGTCTGTTATCTATTTTCAGTCCTATGCCCAAAGCATCCTAAAGAATTTTCTTCACGAGCTGTCAAAATGCTACATGGACTCAGGAACATAGCACAGGGTTGACATCTTTGCTTTTCTTCCTCCGCTCACCTTAGTTGTCTTTGCCTGTTTAATACAAGACATCAGTGAGGTGAAAAAATGGCAAAGCCTACCTAGGCTAAACCTTCTAAATGGCTAAAGCCTTGGTAAGTGTCTCTCTCTCTCTCCCTCTCTCCCTCCCTTAAATCACTGAATTTATGGATAAACAGGAGAGCTGACCTTTCTAAGGGGCGTGAGGAAAAATTGTCTTCACAGACATTTGTGGCATATCTGTGTTTCTGCCTATGCTTTCTTGTGAGAGAGGGTGCTGGTGAGGGGCAGAGGAAAACGGTTTTTAGACCAAGTCTTGACAAGAGTGCAGGATTCTGGTAAATTTGGTTGGAGCAATCTGTGCATTAGTAACAAAAGGCAATTTTCTTTGTCCTTCTTACAGTTCGTATTTAATCATATTTTATGCAGTGCTTTAGTCTAGGCTTTCTTTACATCATTGCAAAGGCTAATGGCAAAGGAAAGGACATTACAATGGAGAAAAATAAAAATTATAAAATATAAGAAGAACAAATTTCTTAAAAATTAAGTAGAAAATGTGGCAGTAACTATAAGAAAAAGAGGTGGCAAGAGACATTTTTTGGTGGACGAAAAGCCCCAAAAAAGCTTTCCATTGCTGCTGTCACACCTTGTGCATGGGAGTGAAGAAAAACAAAAAAATACTCCTTGAAGAGCTCCATTTTTGTTTTCTTATTTTGAAAGATCTTTCTGTTTTTCTGTTGTCATTTCTAAGTAATAACTGCTTACAAGGAACACTTCTCAGCCATAGATATTAAGGTACTTAAAACAGACATTAGTTTTTCACTTTTATATAGGAGCAACCTGAGAAGCAGGGAAGTAACAATTCTCTCCTAAAGCAGCCTGCACAGTCAGTGCTGGAATCAAGAAGACAATCAAGCACATCAGCTGGGAAACATATAGTTCTATTGGAGAAAAAGAACACGGGGAAATGGGATTGGAAGGTAGCCAATTTTTGCCAGTCTTTCATAGAAAATGAAGGGCCACAATTCAGAAAATCAAGCACTTTCTGAAGGTCTGGACAGGAACCACCTTTTCTTTTGGAATTTGTGAATCATCCAGCTCAGCAGAGTCTTGCTCCACCTGCACAATCCTTTGCTATGATGGGGATATTTTGGTGACCCCTTCCAGTATCACTGTGTCCAACTCCAGCTGTGCTGTTTTGAAGGGTTCGAGTCATTGGCTTACTCTTGTTTGAAAGTAACTGTGTATTTAATAGATGAACTTTGGAAAACCCTAACTGCCATGAAGAATTAAGTGGGTTTTTTAGAGACTGGTGGATGGCTGCCAAAATATTTGGCATCCATAAGAGTTTTAAATTTTTATTTGATGTGTCTTTCGTGGACGATAGGCAATAGTAATGGTTGACTCAGATCCAACCCAACTTTAGAGTAATTGATTTGCTTCAATAATAATCAAAATGAATGTATTTTCTAAAAGGCCTTGAGTGCTCAGGATGTCACCTGTTTTGCGATGAGTGAATGCTCCCCAAACATTTGTGTGACCAGGAGGAATGTAGGAAGGTAGGAAGGTAGATAGGCTGATTAGAGGTTTAAACTAGGAAAGGAAGGATCCCTGAGAACTGAGGGATGACGTCTGAGAACTCACCTATCCATGGTATAGAGGGCCAGTGCAACATTTGCCATGACAAATGTGTGTGATTTGAAACAGAAAAGATAAATATTAATACATCAGCAACATAAAAAATTTGATTTTTTCTGTCACTTCAGGTAATTCAATTGATGCCAGAAGCTGAAAAGAAATGTAAAAAGGGTTAAAACAACCTTATAAAATAAAACTGTCTATATATTCTTTAAATTACAATTATAAATAATAAGAAAGAAAGAATTAGAGTCTGACTAGAACTAATAGCATATGCACAGATTATGCAGCTGGTGGATAAAATTCGGAAGTAGCTTCAGAGTGAAACTGTTCCAGAGAGGAAGGACAGAAAAAATTTGCTCTGTCCTTCAGTTCTAATGGAGTTTGGTTAGAACTCGAGTATCAGTTAAGTGGCTGCCTGCTAATGCATAATTTATGGAGAGTAAAAGATCTATGTATTTAATTGAATTCATGTTGCAAAGCTCTTGCCATGCGACCAATAATTCTTCATAAACCCACTTCAACTTTCTTCTCTAGAAAGTTGCTGCTTCTCTCCTGCTCAAAGAATAGCTGGTGTATCCTGGATCCCATTTTTTAGCCATTCAGGCTGACCTCTCTACATTTTGGGGTGCAGAAGCTGAGGCAGGAAAGGAGGATGACACTTCTTGGGGGTACACTAAGGAAAGCCATAGGCTCAGGACCATCCATGACAGGTTTTTTTTAGAACACAGCCCCTGATTGTGCTGGCTTGACCCACTGTCTTTTCATGGTCCAATATCTTCAGCTGAAGGAAAAAGAAAGACATTTTAGGAAGGCTCCCTTTGAGGACCTGGAAGGTTTTTAGACCAGCTCAGCCTTTGGTTACTTCTTTAGGATGGCAGTGGGACAAGGGAAGCCAGTCCCTGTTCAGACCTCATGGGAGTGTCCCGAGGAGAACTCAGGTACCTGGGCTGAGTAGTCTCACTCAAACGAGCTGGAGCTGGATACCTCCTTGCATATCTCATTATTTCCTCCTACTGAGAAACTGTTTTGGATCAATCTCTGCCTATAATTCAGCAAGATCCCTTCTTTGTTGGGAATAGAAAATCTGCAACATCGAGGTATTATGTGCTGTAGTTAGGTAAGCACATTAATGATTCTCTTTTCTTTATTGTTATCTTCTAGTCTGGTATTAGATCTGAAAAAGAAAAATGGGGAACAGTTTATCATCTATGTGATTTTTCCTCTTCATTTCCCTTTAATTCCCCCACTTTGAGGATATTATGTGTTTAATCTTACAGCCAATAAAAACTTCTTTTAATGCTGAATCATTTCCAGTAATTTAAGAATTGACTTTAAGTAGCACCACTTATAATGAAGGAGAATATATAATGCACTCAGTGAAAAAACTCCCAGTGGGTCCTTGAACAAGTTCTTGTTTATTTTTTGTCCTGAATTTAAGTCTGAAATCAGTCTACTGTACCTAAGCAGGTAAGGAAGCACTTTTCATTCCCTTCTGTATAATTAGTTTACAGATGTGCGGATCTGAAAACCTGAAAACACCTAGGCTATAAAACACAGGCCATTAAAATTTCACAAAGCTATTGGTGCGTGGAAGTTGCACTTAGGTGGAAGGGTATACGTAGAGCTATAAAGCCATCAAATGATGTAAAATTCCCTGGTGACTTGGTCCTTACTGACTAGATATTCATTGACCTATTCCAAGGCTGAAACTTGTTCATTTTACTTTGCAGCCACAAAGCCTTGCAACGGTTAAAAAATACTTAAAAATATATCAATATGCTTTACCCTGGAATGTGTATTACACTTCTGGCAGCCTTTTGTATGGAAAGACTTAACTCCTGAGTTGGTGGGTTTTATTATCTTTGTGACTAATTTTGACAAGTGGATTGTTCTTAAGCGGGCTGGCCTACAATTTTTTTCATAATCAGGGTAAAACTTACACCAGGGTGTTTTAAATGTGCCCAAAGACCTCCCCCTTACTTTTCAATCTAGAACCATGAACATTTGCTGTTGGCATCAGACATTTGTCTATTGCCCATTGAAGGTGAAAGCTAGTGTATGTTTGTTTTGTTACAGAATTCAAATCCTTGAAAACCTAAAAAAGGATGATTAAATTGGTAATAAAAACATATTATTCCTAGAAATTTAGACAAACACAGCGCACCATACCATTACATTATCCAAAAAGAATTTAATTAAAGATTCAGAAACATAGCTAGCTTGATATGCCATCACTGTTTCCCCCTTAACTTTTTTTCAAGACAAATCTTGAGTTCTATACACACAAGTCTACAAAAAAGCTCTTTGGAGAAACCCAGCTTTTTACTTAGAGGAAAACCACACCCATTATGCATCCCAAGCTCAGTTCCAAAAAGAACAGCACCATTCCTAGCACTAGATAACATCAGCACTCTCAACACATTATAAGAAGGATAACTTCCTATTTTCAATTGCACCAGAAGATGGCAATAGAAATTTTTAATAATCAATAGCAATAATAATTTCACCAAAGTCAGTGAGAGTTCATGAGGAAGGGAATTTGCAAGATGGTTTCGTACTCTTTAGGTTAACTTGCATTTCTGCTTTTCAACTTCAATCAAAATTTGAGATGTAGAGAGTTAAAATTATGGGTCAAATACAGGTATTCAAGACAATTTGGATTTATTCTCTTTTTAAAAGTACAGTGAAATAGAATATTTGGAAACTGGAGTACTTAGATCAGTATTAGCTTCAGTATACTCTGCTTCCATCCCTAATGCGTCAACTTGTTACGACCTGCCCCTGCAGGCGAGGGTAACAAAACTTCTTGTTAATAGATCCCTCGGGGCTGAACAGAGTGAAATAACACAGATTGACCCATGTTTATGAATATATTCGTAGGGTTTATTTTAGAAGAGTTTGATTGCAATGGAAGGCATATATGCAGCCATCTTGGTTGTTAGCTATAGAAATGAAACAATATAAAATTATAAATCACTTAAGGAAGTACATAATGAAAAGAAGGAGAAAGAAAGGGTAAGAGTAGGTAGCGGAAAGATGCCACCACCCGTGGATGTGTAAGGACTTAAAGAACGCAGTTAACTTCTCAAAACATTGTCAAAGAAGGAGCTTCCCGTAAGATAAGACATCACGACAGGAATTTGATATAAGCACAGACAGCACAGCAGGAAGGAGCTAATTCCAGGCTTAACAGAGGTGGAGGTTTAGTTAGCGTCCGGACAAAACTTCCCACCATGGCAAACTGTGGGAAAGGAAGCAAGTGCTTATACACACACCTTCTCAAGTCATGGGAATGGCATCTGTTCCCCGTGGAAACCTGGAACTTGGGCTGTATAAGGTGGTACCCCAGGAAAACAACTCCAGGGCCCCCACCACTGAGAAGGCCAGGGTGAAGAAGGACCAGTGAGATGCCATAGGGATCCACATGGCAGTGATATCTTTTGACTAATCTCTCCTTCTCTCTCTTCCTGTCTCACTCTCTGTCTCTAGCCCCTCCCTTCCTACTTTTTCTATGTCTCTACCTCACATTTAAACAATAAAATAAATTAAAATGAAATTAAATCCATAATATTGACTTCGCCATATGGTCTCATTTGCTCATTAATTCGGGCAGAAGCATCTCTTATAATCGAATCATAACAGGACAAGACTTGATTATTGCAATTTAGATATTCACTGGGTGAAGTGATTGTCACAGTCTTGATCTGTCTGGGGTTGGCAGAAGCCCACGAAACACCAAGTTCAGTGGGTTAATACACATTCAGTTCAATGGGTTAATGTACATTCAAGTTTGGTTGGGAATGCCCAGGTAGCTCCCCTGGCAGGGGACATTTTTTACACTGTCTTTTGCAACACTGTGGATTATGTACAGTCCGCCGGTGGAAGACCTCAGAAATGAGTCTGGGGGTGCTTCGGGGGTCTTCGATGGTTTATGACCCCCACAACATGACTGCTGTTTCTCACATCAGTGTAGTTGAGTCAGTTGTGCCCCACCAGAAGGGATGAAAACCTTCAGGCCTACTATGAATGTCCTGATTCCTCTCCTGGAGGAGAGTTTTGCACCTGAGCCGGCTGTGTAAGGGAGGACATTGGCATGATAAAAAGCAGGATCCCACCTCCTCAGGATATGTTTCTTATCAGCCTTCTCCCTTATCTGGCTCAAAGCCCAGCTTGTTGCTAAACAAAGTTCTGTTTATCATGGTCACCACACATCAAAAAACTCCTCCTCCTCTTCCACTGGTGGTGCAAACCTGGCCTCAGCAAGGCACCCTGATGACTTTGCAAATGACTGATTATTTTGAGTCATTAACCTTTAACATTTCAGTCTCTCGCACAACTGTGTTCTTTTTCTTTTATTTTATTCTTCCTTATTTTGAGGAAAGTCATACAACCAAAGTCCACTTCAAGACAAAACATGAAAATCCACCTGACATGCTGCAGTTATTAGAACATGTAAAAACACAGCAAATTTCAACCGTTTTATTAGTTCATGTAAGAGCACGTGAAAGATCGGACTGACATTTCAAAAATGGTTCATAAATTCTACTGCACATGTTGTGATTTCTCACCTAGCCCTTGCTAGTTCTTAGTTTACTGTACTGTGTCCTGTAATGGCTTATAGTCTTGATACACAGGGAGTAAGTTGTTCCTATACTTCCCTAAGGTGTAACTACTGTGATTACTGTTGGCTTGCTAAACAGCAACATCACTAAAATTTTTGGGTTTGCTGATAGTTTCTTAATCTGGTATCCTGACCAATCCTAAAGTGCTGAGCACATCTTTTAACAACATATAAATATCAACTTAATCAAAACCATGACTCAGGGTGTCGTTCAGCATTAAAAAAGTGCTTGGCAGCAATATTGGGTTAAAATATTTCATCCCCACTGATTGTTCCTGCCCGAAGCAATACTATGAAGAGAACTGATCTTGCATCCAGCTAAACTATTCCCCTCTTAAGGAACAAAATGACATGCGTGTTGTATGATGGCTGGATTCATTATCTGCTGTGGTTGAGGGCTGCCCGTAGAGGTGGTTGTTTCTCACGTGTAGGAACAAGAACTGTTCAACATAACATTCTAAAGCCCAGATAATATAAATAAAAATGAGATATCTGTTTCTGCAGGTGCCTCTGTCTGCACCGGGGCAGCTCAGGCTGAACTCCATCACTGTAGTTCGGATGCAACTTTACAACCATGTTGACCCCCCAAGTCCAAAAAGTCAGTTCAGCTGATGAATTAAGGCACCAATCTGCATTAAGGCACCAATCTCGATTCTCCACATGTATTTTCTGTTACGGAGGTGTCAGTAAAGAAACAAGGTTTTGTGCACTATGTCTCAGGCAGGTGCAACTGGATTTGCCTTTGCTAAGAACTGATTTGTGTTGTGTGAGCACAGTCAAGGGCATGCTAAACCAGTGCTACCAAGCACAGTTGAGAGGCAGAGCACACATGTCTGAATTTGGCTCCTTATGAAGTTTCTGGTCAGTTGACGATGTGTCTGGGGCCTCTCCAAATCTGCCCAGATCTGTGCTTCCATCACCACTGTCATTCAGGTAGTCAGCACAGTGGGTAGGGCACTGGGTCATTTGATAACAAAACCCAGGCAACAGGCTGACTAAAGTCAGCCATTAGTTTTAAAATTTAATTGAAATTGCTTACAGATGTTTTAGGGTAGACTTTTTCTCAATTATTTAGCTGATGCAATAGAACATGTTACTGAGAAGTACCGCTTTGATCTGGGTTGTGTAAGAATAGCCGGTTTCTTTGCATCAACACTTCCCTAAGCATGCCTGTAAATTAGGCATTCAAGTATTTAAGATCACAGCATACTG
The DNA here is from genome assembly GCA_013397755.1 of Cnemophilus loriae. Lineage (NCBI taxonomy): Eukaryota > Metazoa > Chordata > Aves > Passeriformes > Corvidae > Cnemophilus > Cnemophilus loriae. Next base: position 500,151 of record VZTF01002170.1, read on the forward strand.
TAAAATAAAGATGTTTTAGAATGCACTGTATCTTTCCACAGGGACTTCACATAATCAAAGTAAAAGTGCTGGTCCAACAATTTGACTTAAGAGTTGGGAAGGGAGAGAGAGAGTAGAGGTATTTGTGTCAGCAGGGGGTTCATAATCTGAATAAACTTTCAAATGGAAACAGTATGGAAAAGCTCTGTACCTTAAGGGCAGAACAGCTTTATTGTGTAAAGTAGTTTATTTGGTCTGCTATGGCTTTCTCTGCTGAACAAAATTACCAGTGTCTGCTGGCTAAATGGAAAACACTTGGATCATAAAAATATCAAATGAATCTCTTTGGCAACCCCTAAAAACTGCACATATTTATGTAACGGTTATTTTTTTTCCTGTTATATACTGTCTGGAAACATAGCCTGAAGCTTCCTTAGATGTCTTGGATCCTCACTGCAAAAATACATTACTTAGTATAGGTTAATTTTTATTAAGTTCTTTGAAGGTTTTTATTCGCTCCTTCGTAATGATTTCTGTTTTAGAAGAGCTCTACTTATTCATAGCAAACACAGATGTTGACAGGAAAGCCCTAACATCTGCTTTCTAGTGGCCATCAAGCTTTAGTGAATTAGTAAATATGGAACAGATTGTGAATTTGTTTTGAATGCTTTAAAGTGGGAGTATTTAATATCTGTCTCAGAGCTTTTGGGTCCCAGAGAAAAAGTGAGCTGCTAATGAATTTCTGATTGTTTAGAAGGCTTAAAAAGCAGCATGACTCAGCCTGCAAATTTGGGGTTTACCAACTTTTTAAAATGGAACTTTGTACAGATTCTATATAAAGGAAAAAGCCAGCTATAGTATAACTCCTGAGAATTATTTCTGTTAGCAGAGTCAGAGGAATCCTTTTCTACAAGGTGATAGATGTGTATCTTTCTTGCATAGGTCAGGTGTCCTCAGCAGAAACCAAATCTTTGCTGCAATTTCTCTTTAATCTTTTTTGCTTAGTACTATTGTTTCCCAAAAGATACAAAACTGTTATGTGACTTACAGATATGATCTCGCCTTTTGTCTAGACAAAATAACAAGCCAAAAACAGCAGAATCATGTTAGACACCCACTGATTTTATTAAGGTCAGTGACAATATGGCTCTAAATTTAAGAGAAACTAGTTTGTTGGGGTTTTTACTCCACAGACTTGTTTCAATTGATTTAAAAGCTCCAAATGATTAATATATCTGCTAAAAAAATATTCTATGCTTTATTTCTACTAACAGATTTTCTAGCCACTTAGAGTCCTTTCCATAGAAATTGTTTCAGCAGTTACAAGTAATCCTGTTTTTTATCTGATGCTCTTTCTATAACCCTTGGCTTCTCCACAAGAATTTGCTCTTTCACTACAGGCACTTGCTCAAAGCTGTGAATTTTATATTTAGAGCATACGTGCTAGAAAGATCTTGACTGAGGGGACATCTACATTAATTTTGGGGTATGGGAGACATTTATCCTTAGAGAAGAAAGAAGGTAGGAGTGTCAAACTTCCAAGGGATTTGAAATCCCAGTTCTACGTCAAGATGTTCATTGGTGCTTACACAACTTCACATGGGCCACTTAGGAAAGTTGCTTGCAATGTGATGTCAGCTTCTGAAATGATACTTTTGATCAAGTGCCAAGGAAATTTTAGAAATAGCATCTCAGCATCTGTGTCTTTCTACGGTTAACGTGTATTGTCCAATTCTTCTGCACACTGGTGTTATTTTTACCAAATAACTACTGATTTTTGATCTCCAAGATTGCTCATTTTGCTATGAGGCTTAGGACAAAACTTCTCATTAGTGTTGATCGAGAAGATGATGGTTGAGAAGACAGGTAGCACCTGGCTTCATATACCCTTATAGCATTATAATAACTCATAAAATTTATGAGGACTCTGTTGCTTTTGCCTTTTTGACTAGAAAACTTTATGAGGACTAGGCATTTTAATTTTTCGTTTGTGAGGCCAGTTGGGAAGAGCTTCCGGGAGGATTAGTGAGCTGGAGATCAAAAGTGTGTTCTGTCACTTAGAATGGAGCCATGTGCTGCATCTGAAAGACAATCAAACCCGCTCTGTCTGGTGTCCTCTGAAAGACAGAGGATCCCTTCAGAGCTGTGCCTCTTTAGAGAGAAAATGCGTTCTGCCTGGCTCTTGCATGCTTTGTTCTGGCTTTTGTGATCTTCATTCTCTGTGTTCCCTGAAAAATATCTCTGTTTCTGTGATTTATAGATCAAAATACATTCTCTGATGTAGATGGAGCTTGATCCCTTAACTGCTTTGAAAACTTGAGTTAAGGCTTTCAACTGGTGTAAGAACGTGACTGGATGCCAGTGGAAGTTTTTCAGCATGAGCTTCATTTTCTACTCAACCCAAAGCCCTGGAAGGAGGGAGTCAGTCACACAGTCACCATCAGGATCTGTAAGTAACTCTGATTTTTGGACTTACCCAACAATTACAAAAATAGAGCATAGGATTATGAAGACGTGTCAGTTTACCTATGTCTTCATCAAGGAGAAACACATTTCTAAAAAGGTATATGTGGTGAAAGGTATTTTTGAAAAACATTGCCATTCAAAGTGTAACTTTTCATCACCTTGTGTGCCAGATTTTGCTGGTATTGGAGAAAAAGGTGAATACCTTTTTGAAGTTTTCGTGCTATCTAGCACGATTTTGGTCTTTTTTTTCAATTCTGTGTGTGTTGTTCTTTCCTTCATTCACAAACTAGTGGGTCTTCTGATTTGAAGAAGGTTTAATGATTGCATTAGCTGAAAATAAATGGTGTATAGCAGTGTGCTACTGGAACACTGCTGACAGCTAAACCAGCCTGTCTCATGTCCTTTTCTCTTCCACAGGTCCACAAAGAGGATGAATAATGTAATAACTCTCTCATTTGAAACTTCTGATTTTCTTTTTTTCACTTTTGATGCAAATTTTGCTAACCAAGATTTTGTTTCTCTAATTGTCTATAACAACATTTCTACGTACAAACAGATAAACCCATTTTTTTTGCTTGTAACTTTTGCAATTGTGGTTCAGTTTCATTAGCAAAACCTGCCTACTTCCAGAAAAAGACCTTACTCTTTGAGCTTGAATGTAAATATGATATCCAGAGATATTATTACACATTTAGTATATTATTTACTTCAGTGCACAATGATAATTCCAACACTTTAAAATGCAGTAATAGCAGTGCAGTTCAGCTTAATTTTCTCTTCGCTCCCTCACCTTTTTCTAGTTGAAAACTAGGAAGGGATAAAGTGGGGCAATTGCATTTTGTAGAAAATTGCCTTGCTGATTCCATATTTACAGCCTTTATTAATCTGACAGGGAAGACTGGAATAGCCAGCAAATCAAGGACAGGGTTGAAAATGTCAAAGTTGTGGAGCCTAATACCGTAATTACCAAAGTACCTCAGGTATTATTAAAAGTTTGATAGTTCCCTCTTATGACAAGTACCATAATGAGAACAGAAAATATACAAAATTAATTTATTTTTATGCCAAAAATAATAACGAGGTGAGATGATTACATCCAATTTGCAATCTCAAACTTGTCATTTCCCAGTGGACTGGACCGGTAATTTTAGTAGCTTAATTAAATCAGTAGAAATAATTCCTCCTCCCTTCTCTCATCTGCTCAGAAGAGGTAAAATTTAATGGAAAGGCAAGAGGATTTCCACAGTAGAAGTTGTCTTTAGGTTTGCACTCAAGACAGGGATTAAGCAGTTTATTATATACTTTTATGTATGCTCTTGAACACTGTTGTTTCAGAACTTGTGAGTTGATATTTGGAAGAGACCTCAGGAATTGTTAAACACCTTTCTGAAGGTGAATTATTTATGCTGCATGGGAAAATTTTATAACTCTATTGCTTCTATAAACACTACACATATTTTTTTTTTCCTAGAATAACAGTAGAACAGTTTTCCTGTACATAAATATTTGAGGATGTGATCAAATAATACTGTTTGGCCTTAACGCGTATTCATATTGTAAACTTCTTGGTGCAGCATAATTGAAAGGTTAATAAAGTAACAGGCATCCACTTAAAAATCATATTCAACAGCACTACACAAGCCTCCAGAAATCAGGATTTTAATGAGTCACTTAGTAGCACCCATATTTGGTTACGTTTCTACCCTGGCATGTCCTGTAAAAATGAAGTGTCTATTTTATGCCACCAATAACCATTAATTACAAATTAGGCCATCTCAGTGCTTTAGGCTTAATATTCAGTGGTATTTTCTCAAAAGAAGAAGGACACAGGAAATTGAGTGTTTATCCAGCTTTCTTATCAAATCTTTTAAAATGGCTACAGCAAATTTGTCTCTTTCTTGATACTCCCTTATTTATATGCAACCTTTTTCCTCTTTCTCAGAAAGAAGAGCTACAAGAGAAGACAATTTAATTCTATCTCAGATTTTCTGAAACCCATATGAAGCTTATGTTCCGTGAAAGTTAACTCTGTTAGCATCATCCCCATTTGATTGTTGCTCATCAATTTAATATTTTTTTTTTCACTAAGATCCTCCAATTAACATCAGTTTCCAAGTATAAAACCTAATTTGCAAAGTCTCTTAGATTTTCTATTAGACATTTAGAGATCCTAATTATTAGATAGATATTTATAACTGATGGGTTTTTCTCTTAAATTCAGCACGTCTTAGAAGATGGACACAGGGTTAATGGAAACAACCTTAAAAGACTAAAATGCTTGGTCACCCTGCTTAAGTAGTAGGTGGCAAAAGTACTTTATCTAATATTATATCATCATCTGCTGTAGATATCTCTAATGAAAATCCTTGCTAACTTCTTGGAGTGCTATTAGACGCATAGCAAAAGATCTGGAAGAAAATATATGGACTTATTATTGAGAAAATATGCAAATGACCCTAAAGCTGATTGAACAGTAGTTAATTTTTAAGATAGCTCATATATTTAGACAGGTCTAATTTGCTTTCTAAGGGTGTTTCTTTTGGAAAAAATGCAAATTTTTTGAAATGGCCAAACGCAAGTTTGCAAGGTTGAGGTCAAATGTTGGGCACACCTACAAGGTGTGAGATGATATCCTGGGAACACCGCTGAGAGAGGGACCTGGGGCCACAACCAGGTAAGAGTCAGCAGTGTGCAAGCTGCCAGAGGTGTGTTGCATCTATGGGAAGATATGTGAGCTTTGAGTAGAGAATATAAACTAAGAATACAACTGCTATGAAAACGTCGAGGGTCTTTCCAGCCAAAATCATTAGAACATCAAAAGTTGCATCATTGGCATGCAGCTGCCAAAGCCACCCAGATAAACAGAGACTCTCTCACTGGCCCTGGTGGGATGGAAGGAGAATCAGAAAAAACCATAAAATTCATGGGTTGAGATAATAACAATTTAATTGAAACAATGTAGCATATCATAATAATGCAAATAATAGTGATTAGTAACAATCAAGTAACTTGGTGTTACTGGCTTTGTAAGACATTATTCCTGAGAAACTTCCCGTGGTCTCCACTGAATGCTTGTGGTTTAGTGTTTCTGCCCTACCTCCACCTTACCCACATGCATCATCCTTGACCCCCATGGTGCTGTCACTGCAGGTGTTTCCATTTTCACCCCATGCAGCAATTTCTCACATCACTCCTGAAGCTTTTCATGTCCGTGATGTTCACTAAACAGGGCAGGGATAGCCACTGGGCTGCTCATCTGCCTGGAACCCTAACAGGGAAATAGTTCACAATATTTTAGAAATACTGGAGTTATGTAAGGCCTGATTGTCTTACGAATTCGCTCTCATTTACATAAGCCTGCTGTCATTTCTCCCCTTTAGTTGTTGCTAAAGAGCCTCCTCTTGCACTACATGTATTGCACCCAGAGGTTTTCATCTGACATGCTACTTGCCATTTGCAAAAGCCCTACAGTAATTTGTAAATATTAGGTGTAGTCTGAATCCGTCTGTGAAATCCAGTGTTTGGGGTTGGAGCTTTAACTTTTAATTTTTTGATAAATTCATGTGAACACATAAACAAATAACAACACGGGTTGTGAGAGTACACTAGGACTTTAATGAAAAACATAAGTCAAGCTTTCGCTTACCTATTAACTTTCTATTTTCCTGGAAGAAATAGTTTCTGTCAATACTTTTATTACGACAGGGATGAATGGGAGAGGGAGGTGAAGTCTACTCTAAGTAGATGGTGGTCAAAAACTGCACATGGAAATAGAGAATGTAGAAAGAAATAAGAGGAGAGGTTCCCTCCATTTTGTTTTTTATGTCACAAGTGGTGAACAATAGGTACATATAGACAAATGGAGAATTGTAAAAACCACGTAAAGCCAGAAATGAAAAAAGAAAAAAGGCACAGTTACTGAAAAGTATTTTGCAGACAAATTTGTGTGGTTTCTCTATCACCTTTAATAGTCAAAGTTGATAGGACTGAAAACAACAAAAACAATTGGAATAATAAAACCAGTATTTGTTGACTGATAATCTCATCTTTGAAATATTGCAAGGAAAATGAATTTTTACAAAAAGAAATAAGGTCTTTATTTCTGACAAATCAACTATGTGTCTTGGATGCAAAGGCAAGCTACGGTAAAGATAAGTAAACTTATGAGATGAGCTTCTATCAGCCTTGCGTCTGATTGTGAGTGAAAATCTAAATGTTCATCTTTCCTTTTGAGTTAGAGAATTCTTATTAGTCTACTCCCTGATTCTTTCTGGAAAATCATAGATTGGAACAGTGTTTTCATACTTAATTAGAGGAATTTCTACATAAGAGACACGGACTAACTATTTGTTATGTAATTAAAAAGTATATGAGTTCAACAGAAAGTTGAGCTACTGGACAAGTATGGATCTACCAGTCTTTTAAAAACAATGTTTGACTGCTTCGCAATCTCCATCTATACAAAGATGAACATATTGTATTTCACTGATCATACCTGGGAGAGCAAATCCCTAATGGAATTTTTTACAGGCAGATTAGGACTACACCAGTGGCTCTTGGTTTAACTGCAGAATGGATTTGTGTGTTTAGGTTATGGGGCTAATTAACCTTACACTGCAGCAGAATTTATTGAATTGACAGAATAAAGAGGGGCTGCAATATTTATCCAGTGAAGTGCCTTTGAACTGTGTTAAATTGACGGTCTTCACTGACTTTGATCATATATATATATATATATATATATATATATGTGTGTGTGTGTGTGTGTGTATAAAAGATATATAGCATCATTGTCAGTTTTATATAGTGCATATAAAATACATATAATGTATTGCTACAGGAAAGATGATAATTCCTGTGTATGAAGACTCTACAAAAACAAAGGAAAATGAGGGTGATTTTTTTCCATGGATCATGTGTATCCGAATTTCATTTTGAAGGGCATTTCCTCATTCCTTCTGGAAAAGAGTGCTTTAAATCCAAGGTCTGTTCCCAAATAGTATTTCAATTACTAATGCTTCCTATTCAAAAAGTAGAGAGGCATCACTTTTGTATGAAAAAATATTGCTGTTCTGAACTCAGAGGTTAATTTGAGTACTGAAAATGTGTACACTACTTTGGCAGTTTAACAGGTACTTTGAGCCCTTGTAAATTGGTTTATACTAGCAAGGATAAAAATTACAAGGGTTACTAATCTTCGTGCTAGAATCATTAAGATAATTACCACCAACTGTTTTATTATCCAAACACATTAAGGGAAATGTAGTTGCATCCTGGAGCAATGAGTAAAATCTGAGTAGGTATGTACTAAGTAGGTATGTACTAGGTTGTTTAAAGCCTGTGCTTTAAACAACGTGTTGAAAAATGCAGACTAAAGCTCGTTCATGTGCCTGGCATAACTTTCCCACTGGTAAACTTAGAAAGTATATGTATCAAGTGGAATATTCTCTCTGCAAGCAGGTCCATTATTTCTCACAGTATAGCCACATCAGAGCTCACTTTCTGCTATTTTTTACTAATTATGGTGCTCCCTCATTTGGTTTACATCTCTTCCTCACATCAGATAAGTCTATTATGTGTTATTATTTTTTTCAGTTAAAACTCCACACTTTCAAAATCTATTTGTAACACTGTAATTTGAGTCTTCCAAAGGAAATGAACAAATTTTGGAATTGTTCTCTTTTAAAATTAATTCTGCAAGCAGGGTTTTGATTTCCTTCCTTTTTTGTTTAACACTGAAAATATTTCCCATTCTCCCAAAATGGAAATGTAAATGAATCCATGAAGTCTTCCTAGGCTGTTGTAAAATTCAGAAAAGGTACAAAAATTGTTCTGAAGGAACGAATACTTAGTGCTATACTTTACACCAAATATGTGCCACTATCTTTCCCAGCACAGTTTGACCAAATATGTTCACAACCACATAGAAATAGTTTCTAGACTTTTCTTCTTTTCTAATGAATAATAATAAAAAAAAGTAACCTGAATTTCCCCAAACACATTTTAAAATTTTTTAGAGTACCAAGAAAACCTTTAGTGAATAAAACTATTTGTTTCAGTAATGGGTTAAAAGTTGTTAATAAGCAACATTATTTTTCAGTTGTATTATTTCAGTATTATTATATTAAAAGCCAGGTGGTGATGGGGAAGCTTGTCAGGTAACTTTAGCAATAAAGGCCACGACAGCCAGACTAGGCAAAGTGAGCATCATGAGAAAATAAATCAGAAAATGAGGCTGAATATGTAACCTGTACATATTTAAAAAGTGCCTGTTGGGTGTTGGGCCCTTATAATCAGGGCAAATATTCTGCATAGATGGGGATTAGAGAAGGGAGTTGGAGGAGAGCAGTGAAAAACAAATAATAACAAAGAAAACTTTAAACTGTTTAGAATAATTGGAAAAGGGACAGTTTTACTTTTCTGTTCATGTTTCCTGATTACAGAGAACTACTTCCCGAAGCAGAAGGATATATTGCACAAATGAGCAGCGAACTTATTTTTACCCACCCAGCACGTCCCCTTTCAGGCTGATGCCCCAGATGCTCTTAGCTCCCCACCGGTGAAACTCAAAAATGAAAGGCAAATAATCTGTGGGAAAAACAATGAATAAATACAAGTAAAAGATATAATTCATAGAAGTTTTTGTTGGTTTGGGTGAGTCAAAGCCACACTTGTACACAAGACTCAAATTTCTTCTTTTCCTAGCATGCCCTCAGGTGGCTATCATAGTGATTTCTTCCCAGGGTGTTGTGCTGTTGCTTTACAACACGTGGGAGAGACCTTTAGGTCTGTGGGCTTGAATGAGATACTCACTTCTTTTAAAGGCTATGGGTTGTGGCAAAATAGAAATACAAAACATATCACTGTACATCTCTAACAGCTGAGGCAGTCCAAGGTGCTTGCCCACACATCCGGAAAATGAAGGCATCCACCAATACGTTATTCTTATAATGCAGATATTTTCAACATTATTGTGTCATAACCAGACTTTTAAAATTTTTTTCCTCTCCTTTCCCCCATATATTTGCTCTGCATATCAGAAGAAATCCTTTTTATGGGAAGCCCCACAATTGTATTAAAGGCTCCCTCAGCCCATGAAGCTGTCAAACCCAGGATGATTATGCCAAAAAAATCTTCTGTACACACTGTCACACCCTTAACTGGTGTAAATTGACTTAGCCTCATTGACTTTAATGGATCTATATTTGCAAAACACTTATGTCAACTCTGAATCTGAACCACTGTATTAAATCCATTACAATGTGAGATAACTACCCAGGGACTATATTTACACTTTAGAGGTTCTTGTGTAAATACATAGGGAAAACATTTCCAGGAAGCTCCCCATTTAACCATTTAAAGAGGTCCAATTACTCTGTATTTCATTAAAATTACCTTCTGAAAGAATTAATGAGAGTCAAATAAACAGCCCTTAGGGCTCATATTTGTGATGGGCCTGCCACAGAATCACAGGAGGTCCCTTGAGGTCCTGCCTCATTGAAAAGATTGTTTTTGCCTTAGTGAACAGAGTTCAAGCTTTCAGTCTCACCAAAGGGGAAAAAAAAAAAAAAAAACAACATGATGGTCTTACAGATGTATAACATTACAAAGCTCAAACACGTAGTAAAAACAATGACTCCCTGGAGTTTTGCAGAAGAACAGGGAAAACAAAGGTTAGTTTTTTTGGATGTGACACCTTTCTCGTTTTTGTTTCAGCTTTTTCATTGCAAGGGATGTGTACAAGCCTAGTGCATTAGTCTGATGTTGGGAAAGAACATGTAGTTACAGAAATGTCTGACAGATGGGAAGTGCCTGGGGGATCTGAGGTCAGAGGATAACTGATTGCTCATACATTATCTAGTAAAGTAAATAAATAACTGACATTTTAGTCTCTGAAAAAACAGTGAAAAGCCCATAACTTAACTGTTTTGGACACTATATGGATTCCTGAACACAACTGTTCAGGTTTTACAGTGGGTATTAAATGATCTTTCTCCTAGTAAATAAAATATTGAATGCTGCCTAATTTTAACTATTGCATACAAGTTGGAGACTATAAGAAAATACAAGCAGTATAGATTTTCACACAGTAAATAATACTTTAAATTTCTAGAAAGAACGATGGTCCTTTTGAATTACATGACAATTTGGAAATATGACAATTTTGAAGTTTCTGATTTCTTCCAGAATGCCTATGAAACTTAGGGAAAAATGCTTCACAGGGAAGCACTCTATCCAAATGGATAACAAAAGAAAATGTATGCTAGCCAGATGATCATTTCCAATCTTAAAAACAATTGAAATCTTACTGCAAGTCATACCAAACATTGCAAGAGCTGGGCTATGACTTAATGTTTCCAAGAGCAGTTCACAATCATAGGTGAAGAATAAAATCTTGACAGAACGTCCTTGAATCTAATTGAAAATTTATCTCTTTCTGTGCTTTTCTTTCAGTTTTCTTTGGATTTTCTCCTCCCAATACCCACTATGAACATGGGTGACAAGACCTGTGTGTGCAAGCACTCTACATAACACCTGTAAGTGGAGAAGAGAAGCGGGTGAGTTTCACACCAGCCCTTGAGCAGTGCTTTGTCACCCTTGTCAAAGGATGTTAAAAGATGGTTTGGGACATATTTCCCAATTGGTAGCAGAAGAAGAAAAATCAGAGTTTGCTGCATATGAAAAAATAGCTGCTGCCCACTTTCTGGTTGCAGGCCCAGCCTTTCCTTCAAAAGCTGCCTGCTAGACCTTGCTTTAGTCATGCTAGCACCATTTATTAAATGAGGGGTTGGTGATGCATGGTAAAGCTCTAATGTGTTGTTATGGACTTTATTTTTTTCCCACCTAACATCTGATAACACCCATATGTGGGTTTGAGGGAATAACTCAGTTTTTGAGTCAGAATCCTAACTGGGTTTGCATGTAGAGAAAGGTCATTACCTTGGCACCAACCTATGAGTTTATACTGATGGCTTTTCTTACACCGAGACTTTGGTACTGCTGAATATGTTACCGAGTGTCCTCACAACCCCACGAAGCAACTAACGTTGTTTGCTTGCTGAAGACCAGTGTCAGAAATCTGTGGCTGCTTTTAGCTCACGTCTTCTAGGAAGTCACTGTGCTTAGACCATGGAACAGCCTGTGTACAATTCAGAGATGAAACATAATCTCTGCTTTCCTCTCATGTCCAAGAATATTTTGCCCTGGAAACTCCTGCTGGAGTGACTCATCTGTATCAGAGGATACAAGAGCGATTCTGTTGGCATGCCCGGGGGTTTTTTTCCTTAAGTGTGTGTCATATGATTTTTGTCCTTGAAATCTGTGGAAAGAAAAGATTGCTGACCCAGTTCACATCATGCCAATGTCTCAGTATCCCGTTTCTCATGACTCAGAAGCTGACTTTTTACTGATGACAAGCTACTGGTAACTGCAGGTTAAAATTATTTGTGTAATTCTGGTGGCTTATGGGAAAAATGGGTGAATAACAATTTAAATATGTTGTCGACAAGTTTCTTTACATGAATACAATACTGTTGCATGCTAAATATCTAGGTAGTGTCATACCAGAATTTATAAAATTCTGCTCCATTTGAAAGTGTGGGGCTTTCTCACACAGCACTTTACACAGACAACTTTAAGAAAAAAGATTAAAACTGTCATATTCTTCTCCACTATAATTCCACCTGTCTATTTCACAGGAAAAATAGGTTTTGTGCATGCTGTCAAAAGATTTGACCTGAAAATCTTCAGGCTATATATTGAGCAGAAAATCTTTTATGATACTTTCATCTGCATATGTAATTATTACTGTACAGATATGATTCTAGAAAATACAGTGAAAAAAAATCATCCTAGTTCCAGATGCAAAAAATCATTAAGTAAGTGAGTGGTTCCATCAATGTCAGTGTGACTTTTCATGTAAAAATGTAAAACTAGGTCTTCAGTCTTTCTTGCCCTTTTTCGGAGCTACATTCGACAAGTTGTTGATGAATATTCTGGAAAAATAAAATGTATTTCAGGGCTAAAAATTAGTATGAATTTTATTTCAAGGTGTCTTGCAGATATTTTAACAGATGGCTGTGACAGCATTGTTAACATGTAGGTTGTAAAATTAAAAATGAGGAGGGCAAAAAGAAAGGGTTTTAACTTTCGACGAGTTGTGGTTCATACTATAAGTTACCAAAACATAAGAGCTTTATACAGCCTGTTTCACAAAATGAGCAATTTTTAAAAATAATTCTGGAAAATAAACACATAAACTTAAAGGTTGGTTTAAACATGAAGGTTGATCTCTTATCAGCAGCAAAATACTTCAGCTTTGTTAAAAGTATTACAATGAGAAAATGAGACTTTACCAATATCATTTTTAAAAATCCATTGATTTGGCTCAAGTTTCTTAAATGATGAAATAATATCTGGGATTTTAAGGTGTTTGTTTTCCTGACATTAAAATACACCTTTAAATGTCAAGAATGAAAAGGAAGAGCAAAAGTTGCAGATAATCTAGCATATTCTGAGAAAAATACAGCCTGAAGGTGGGGTTGTCTTTCAAAGAGGGGGAAGAAACAACAATTAAATGATGCTTTCACTTTACTAGGCTGATTAGAAGTAATTCGAGTACCTCAAGTGATGTAAAGTTTTAAATCTATTGATTAAATTTGCATCTCTTAATTTTGAAATGATCATTCATGTGGAGTGCAGCCTAAACTGCAGAATCCTTTACTACTTAAGTATTGATTTTTAATATGTCAAATGTACTAATTAAAATGGATATTTTGTAGATTGCATTTTTAATATTAATACTTGCTCTCATTTTAACCACTGACATCAATGATATTTTGCAAAGTTTTATGGGTCATCACGTGTTACTCCAAGGGACAAAGGAAAAAACCAAGCAGAAGAAGCTGCTTTAAGTACAGAAGAACTTGAAGACTGGCACATAACAGAAATGCAGAAAAGCTCCAGTTTTATTTGGATGCAATGGTTCTGGCTCTGCATGGTATTGGCTGCATCCAGTCTTGATTAGTTCATTCCATAGCAGAGAGCCGTTAACAAATGGGTTGAATAAACTGACTTCAGGCATTATGTCCCTTAGAGTTGCAGTCTGACAGAGTTGTGCTGTGTTTGCCACTTTTTGAACTGGTTTCTTGCTCAGCAGCACCTGTTTGGAGACTCTTCCTGGAAATTTTGGACAGTTTCATCATAGAGATATATCCTACATCAGTTAATCTTGTTGATTTAGACTAATTTTCCTAGACAACATGGTAAAATTTGAGTTGCATTTGACCTTCTTGGCAGACCTTTCACATGTTTTGAGATTTGTCTTTTGAAGTACAGTTTCACCTTTCCTTGGAACCAGAGAGTTGAAGTCTGGGCTTATTTTTTGCAGCTGACAGAACACATTTCAAATTATTTAATGTTGATTAAAGTGTTATTATCCTCATCTGAGGAAGTAAGACAGTACAACAATACCAGTTTTATAGGCAATCAAGTGTACTTAGCTGCCATATGATCCCAGGGCTCTTCCAAGAGCGAGTCCAGTCTGTGGAGGCAAAGAGGCTCTCAAAGAAGCGTCTGAATGTGTACAGTAAGTTCTTCAAGTATAGCTGTCTTTTCTAGCCCTTTATCCTTATTATAACTGTCTTTTCTAGTCCTTTATCCTGATGCTCAGTGCAGAAACAGTAGACCCTTGAAATCTATTATATAGATGTAGCACGTTCCCTATAGACAAGGACAGTTTAAATGAATAAAATATAAATGAAAGCTATATTGCATGGAAAATTAAGAGACGTGTTGCTCACCATTACACAAGGACATAAGAAGAATAGGATCTCTAAAAAGGCATAGATCATTTAATGAAAATGAGAGTGGACATTGGCGGTGTTCATTCTTTGCTAATATCATCCAAAAAATCTCATTGAAAGATTTTTATGGTGGACACAGAATAAAGACATAAGGGGATACTGTACTAGTGAACAAGGATTAATGTTGGAAGGAAACACATAGCAATTCATGGAGAGAACAGGTAAATAGTAGAGCTTATTTGGAAAATTAAATATGTTCTTTTTCTCACTGTCCTCTGAGCTGTTTGGTGATTTGGTGGCAGTGATTTAGATGTCCTAATTTAGTGTAAGATGAATTAAGGTTACTGTAAGGGGCATTCAGCCAAGTAGCTTGAATGTACATGCCTACGTTGCACAGTTCAATACTTGGCAGATGAAATTATCTCCTGTAATCCAAACTAACTGAGCAGACATCCAAGATCACCACTTTTGGGAGAGCTCTGTAATACAGAAAAGAGGAAAAGCTGAGCTTCTGCTGCCTCTTAGCAAAGGCCTCGGGCTACTTTCCTGAGGGGTGGATGGGCAAGTCCTGAGTGTATCTGTGCGTGCTCAGCATCCTTATGCTGTCCTTTTCAGGGAGATCTTCCAGTGATATCAGCAATGGGAAGACGTGGAAAAGGGAACTTGCTCTTGGAAAAGGTCTGGTGTTGTACCGTGGGATTTCAGAAGACTCACGGTGGGTCAGCCAAGGTTATTCCAGGAGTGTTGGCGTGTCACTTTGCCTTGGATCCAGTGGGTCAGATGAGGGCTGGGCTATGCCTTTTTCTCTTTGCAAACCTGAAACTCACGGAATTATACAAGAAAATGGTGGACATGGACATATTACTCTAAAGCTCTGCTTCTGTATTGTACATCCTTAAACAGAGTTGCTGTGGTCTCAGGTGGACTTCACTATGCATTTATGTTCTGTTTAAGTGTGTTTTATATTTAGACAAATGGCAATGTAACTTTTATTGCTGCCAGAAAGCACAAACTGGAGACTTCTACCTAAAGAACACTCCAAATTCTTTAATATTTAACCTAAAATGATTCTTCTTTAATGAAAGGGTTTGGTTGAAGGCTTTGAGTACATATAAGTGATAGATTTCTCCCAATCATAACATTCATTATTTTCAATCTGTAATATGCATATTTCATTTAAAAAAATACACAAAAATACTCAAAATCCTTGATTGCTCGGGAATTATGTGCAATGAATTTATGAGATAATGTTTTCAGGCTTGTCGATAAAGCCTAAACCCCCGCTGCGCTGAAGCTTATGTCACGTGCTGCACACACATTTCTAGCACGATATTATGACCTGGCTTTACCTTCCTGTATTTAACTCTTATCAAATGGGTCATTTATTCTGTACTAAAAGCACTAAAGGAACAAGAAAGCGGCAATTGATAATAACATAGTAAAATAGAGCTGCAGGTATTATTTAGATTGTTATTCAGAGCAAATAACAATCTGTGAGTAATAGAAGAGTCACATGGAGCACAGGTATGGCTGCTGACTTGGGAGAAGCATTTGGTTAAATGAATGCTCTTCCAGGTATGTGATTAGAGGAAAACATTTAAAAGTGCTAACAGCTATATTTCCATTCTTGTTCAGTACCTTTCAAACACTTTCTAATTTTTGGTAGAAAACAAAACCCAGTGCATGTCTGCTGAGCAGAGAATTCAAGCAGCTGAACATATTCCGCAAAATTGAATTGCAGATGATTAGCAGATAGAACCTGGCAATAGAATCACTGATGTGAAAGGGGAGATGTTTTCCAAGAAAGCAATATATTTAGGACAGGAAAGGGATTTAGTAGACACAGTGAGGATTCTTCCGTTTAAAGCCCACTATACATTTGCACATTATGTGTGATATTCAGCTGGTATATCTAATTTGTGATCAGCATTTCACCTACTGTATTGAAACAGCTTTGGCACTTCCAGCTCTCTCTAGTCTTATGACCTCACCAGACATCAGGGATTCAGATCTCTCAGGTTTTGTATGCTGTTAATTTTGCAGGGGAAGTAAAGCACTAGAAGAAACAAGCTTCAAATTACTTCAAAATACACCCAAAATAGTGTTGTATATCGGCAATTTTTATATCCAATCTTTATTTTAAAATTTCAATAGATGTACCTTATATATCAGAGACTGAAAAGTGATTGTAGACACAGTTTTGGCTCACCCTTGATCTAGGACTCTCATTTTGATAACAAGAGGTCTTAGCCCTTTAACTTTCTATATCTCTTACAACTGTATCTTATTTATAGTCTCTCTTTAAAATCTATGTTTGTAGTCTCTTCTCTGTTTTTTCTTTTTCTTCAATAACACAAATATTTGTGTTACCTCAGCGAAGGCAAGGCTTCGATAATTCTGTCTAATAAAGATTTCCTCTTCTAATTATACTGCTTCTAAATTCTGACAAAACAAGAAATACTGTTATTTAGCTGGTTACCAGGCCCAAATGTGTTTCAATGCTTAAGCAAACACAGCTGGGAGCATGATAACTGTAATGGAGGAAAAAAACAACTCTGATGTGTATGAAGCTCTGTTTCTTGCACTCACCTTAAATTACTACATATGAGATAGTTACATGTACAAAATCATATTTTTAACAGCCAAATATAAAATCACACTTGTAGTCATGACAAGATTTTATAAATTTTCCATTGTTTTAACAGCTTTCAGTTCAGACACCGAGTAAATGATCTAATTTCTTAGAGTAGTTTCTTATATCAACTTAAATCTAAGCTTAGGCTGCCTAAATACCTGCAGCAAAATCTTGTTCTTCTAGCTTCAAACAATTTTGTGCTGCATAGTTTAGTGGAAAGGGTAGATATAGTAAAAGGATTTAAGAAAATGCACAATATGCTTTGAAATGCTTGATATCATTTCTGAGAATTTGCTGATTTTTCAGGATTTCTGCACAGATTCTGGAACGGGGACTTGAGGTGGATCCACATTAAAAACTCACTATGAACAACAAAGTTGGAAAGCTACCTGAAATGGGAATTATTCTGTAAACTAAAGCTACTCCCCTTCTCATCTCACCAAGAAAAGATAAGTGTAAATCCAGTTTTCTTCTTTTGAAAATGCAGAAATTACAGTGTTGCAGGAACACTGTAGGAAGGAGGCATGTAGTATGCAAGTAAAAGAATGAGAGTAATTGAATGTACCTTGAAAAAAAACCCCAACAATGTAGAGAATGGTGAGTTGGAGATCTCGTATAAAACAATGCACACAAGCTAGGTGGGAAGCAGCAGGTGCCTAGAAAGGAGTGATCTTACAGTAGATAGTGGAAAAGCACACATGCATATAATTTTTGTTTTCCTTTCAAAGCTGCTCTTTTATTCTTCCCCTGGTTTGTGTTAAAACCTGAAGCATGTGAATACTGCAAATAAGAAAATGTTGCACTGTAATGTTGATTCAGTAACACTTTATATGCTCATTAGCTATGTACATTATAATTGAACTCTCTTACGTGTGACAGCCACAGGAATGCTGAATGAATACATTATGATAAATGCTGTTATGATGAATACCAAATGAATTTCTAGTGACTGAACATTTCCCATTTTCCCATTGATTCCATGGCATGCAAATTTTGATTTTTTTTTTAAATAGGATTTGAAGCAGTGATATGAGAGGCTTATTGTATTGAAACATAGAACATGCTTAGCTGGTGCTGAGTTATTCTCTGAGGCTTCATGACAATTTTGTTGACGTTTTAAAAGAAGCAACAGGTAAAGAAACTATTTTCCTAGAAACTGAAAGCAAATGAAGGATTATTTATTCACTTGCACCTCTTGTAGGACTCACTCGACAGAGGTCCATGGATACTAACCAGCCATCACAAGGAAAAGGAAATGGAGATAACTGCTAAAGCAATAAGTCATTTTTCATTTTGAAAACCATGGCTGTGGAGTGATGGGAAAATAGAAGCAAAAAGTTTTCTTGTTGTCATGCTTGGATTAAATGCTGCTTGAATAAACAAACAAAACACTCACACTTTAAACACAAGCTTTGTTTTTTATTCAAGTAAGCAATGCTTCCACCAGGTTTCTTAGCCTTCAGGTACTATTTATTTGCAGGGAGCAGTTGTCATTAATGCTACCTTGCATGCACAATAATTTGTTTTATAAATGGCCCTACAGAAATGAATGGACCTACTCTGGGAATTGTTTACCAGTGACTGAAGAGTTCAACAGCCATGTATCTGATGAAACAAATATAAAACTAAAACCACATCTACTGTGCTTCTGGAGGACAGAAAGGGCCTGGAGAATACAAGGTTAACACATGGACACACTCATGTGAAGTTATTCGTACTGTGCTTTCATAAGCTACACTAAATGTCCTGTGAGACACAAGCCTGTGGACTAGTTGATCTCTTCTGACATAGCGTGTATAAACTTCAAGAAAAACGAACACAGGTTTGTTCCTGAGTCCACTAACACCAAGCTGTCACCCCTTCTCTTTTACTTGTCTTGCAATTAAACCCCTAAATTGGTGTAAAAGGTTATAGGGTTGGTCTGTTTACATTTAACGCAAGAGTGTATAAAAATAAAATGATATGAGCAAGAGTAAGCAGGTTGCTAGCTAGATATTCTGTGAGAAACTGCTGTAAATTAGGAAGAAAGAAGTGTTCCATAAATAACTGACTGACTGCAGAGAACAAGAATGCCACTCCTCATGGCGGCAGCTGAAATGTGTGGTGATAATGAGAGAGGAAACGATTACTGGGGTTCTCAGGCAGAAGGAATGAAAGGTCAGACCTGGACACTCCTGTGCATTCCCCTTTCCTTCCCTTCCCCCTGCAGACTGCTCAGGGATTGTCCTGGGGTACAAAACACTAAGATGGGTGGGGATAAAGGCAATTTTTGCCCCTGTTTCCTTTGACACTGGGTGAATTTTAACTGCAAATGAAAGAAAGCACTTGGTGTTTGAAAGCCTATGAGGCTTTCAAAGTGCAATATTTCTCTCTTTTTGCCCTCACTTCCTTTGATGTGCTGCCTGAATTGCATCTCCACCATGATATTACCTTGATAGTTTTTCTGCTTTTCTCATTCCCCCTAACATATTAAACTCTCTCTGAGAGTTTTTCCATCATCCAAAATACTAATTTTCTGATGTTTTCTTTCCATGCCCAGTGAAAGCTATGAAAGGCCTCATATCAGGTTATTTTCTCAAAAAACTAAGGGACATAAGGTCCTTCAGATAAAGTTGAAAATCATCCAAGCAGGAATGTTCATGACAGAGATGGGTCCAAGTGAGTCTGGAATTCAGTGAGTAGGCCCAGATTAAGAAGTACTTGATGGCTGGACTTGGAGGTCTTTTCCATCCATTCTGATTCTTGCCATCCTGCTTACATAGAAGAAAATCAGTCTCATTTTAACTCCCTATAATAAATGTCTAGTTCCATCACATAAAGCATATTGCCTGCAGATTGAGTCTTTTTACGTACAGCACAAAAGGAATTAGTCTGAGGAAGCTGCAGTCTGAACAGCAAAACAGAGGGACAGACAGAAGGACAGACCTTACAGAACTGTTTTACAAAGGGGAGAACTTCAGGTGCAAACATCTATGCAAGGTCGCCAAAGCTGTCTGCTGCTGAGCCAAACCTTGCCCTTCCCTGACCCTGTCCAGTGTTTTGTGCCTAAAATCATCTCTGTTTTCTTATGCCAAGTCCAGGCATTTTTCTAACACAGTTAAATTTAATCTCTGATGTGCACTGGGGTGTTTTGGCACTCTGCAGTTATGGGTGGGCCCTAGGGTACGTGAAAGGTGCATACCCTGGGTATATTTGGAAAGAGCAACATTTATTTATACACATGCCAGCAAGTACTTGTAAACTTCCCCTGCAGAGTTATTTTTGTCTGCTAGCACAAATTTGTCAGCTGCAGAGAGGTATTTTGGTGAGCTGAGAGGAGGATGCTTTTCGGGGATGGAGCAACACAGGCACCGGCCAGTGGGCTTCCCACTCTGAGGGATTCTAGGGACAAGCGACTGCCCAGCATCAGCAGGGCTCCTCCCTCAGGTCTGGGATTGAGGCTGCTGCTCAGCAAATGCCAGCGGTGCAGCCCGAGAGAAGCACAGGAATTCAAAGACTGGTGTTTTACTTTCTGTTGTAGTTTTGTTTTCATCAAGGGATGCAGCGATTAAAGGATCAGCAGAGCTACCCTGAAGTTTTGAGTTTTTGTGCTGTGCTCACTTCCCCAGAGAGTATGCCCATGCCATTACAGGGGCCTTTAAACACTTAATGAATTCTGTTAGGGTTGTCTTCCACTTTTCTTCTATGCCATGTGCTCTTACTGTTCTCTTTAATTTCATAACATTATTTAAAATACCACTGGTTTAGAACATCTTATTAGGTCTCCATTAATAATATCCTCTTCATATTTCAGCTTTTTCTCTCAAAAGGTGATGGTTTTTCTCTGTGTGCTGATCTTTTATGTCTCCGGGCAGAAAAAAAGAGATCTAAGCAAACCAGCCAGACAAAGCTAGGATATTCTTTGTTGTATCTAATGGTGCTGTTGGTTTGCTGATTTCTTTTTTCCCCAAGAAAAAGTTAGCCAGCTGTACTATCATGATTTGCAATATTGATTCAGATATTAGCAACACTGTTAATTTCTAAATTCCATGCTGTTATTTTTCCTGTTAATTTATATAGACAGAACTTAATATTAATGTTCACACTTTCACTATGTCATATAGAAATTATGAGAAAGATTTTAACTTGGAATGTACAACAATATCCACTTAAACTTATTACTTCTTGTAAATAAATGTTTGTGACAGCTTTCTCTTCTGAGATGGTATTTTCAGCATTTCCTATTGTCAATAATTTCTTGGTTAAATACGTTAAAAAACAAAACAACTGCTTTTGAGAAAGGTGTGTTCCTATTTGCAGAATGAAGACCTTTTTCCTCCCAGGTTAAAAGTGTGAGAAGGAGGAGGAGGAGGAGGAGGAGGAGGTGGTCACTCTATTTTTCTTTTAAGCTCAGGAGTTATCATAGCTTTATGTGCAAGTCATGAGGGTGCTCTGAGCAACCAGTAAAAACCCATTTTGTGCTGACAAGTGGCAAGAGACGGATGAAGATGAAGAATGAGCAGAAGCATAATTTGCCAGCACACCTGGTGGCACA
Source organism: Cnemophilus loriae (assembly GCA_013397755.1). Classification (NCBI taxonomy): domain Eukaryota; kingdom Metazoa; phylum Chordata; class Aves; order Passeriformes; family Corvidae; genus Cnemophilus; species Cnemophilus loriae. The sequence goes on from VZTF01002170.1 coordinate 521,569, forward strand.
ATGACACTGATGTTTCTTGACTCATACATCACCCCAGGTGGAGCTATATGTCACTTCATTTCCATCCAGCACAAGGGAGAGTCTGTGAAGGATAATACGACTTTTTAAGTCACTATCTCTCTGCCAGGTTGCTCTGGGGGCAATGCAATTGCCTGCTTTTCTGCCTATGGGCTTGATTTCAAGCTGGCACTCCTGCATCCAGCTAGAGAGGTGATCAGTTAAGGACCACAGTGTTGCACCATCAGATAAGTTAGTCCTGCATCTTGCCTGTCCTGTGGTGCTCCATCAGCTTCACCTCTGCTGGAGTGGAGCCTGTGAGCCCCTGTGGCTAACGCCACTCTGCTCAGATTTCTGTGATGCAGACAGGGGTGGTTTAGATTGCATATTAGGGAAAATTTCTTCAGTGAAAGGGTGGTCAAACATTGAAACAGGCTGACATTTCAAGTGGTGAAATCACCATCCCTGGAAGTGTTGAAATAAAACGTAGATGTGGTGCTTAGGGACATAGCTCAGTGGTGGTAGTGTTAGGCTGATGGTTGGCCTAGATGACCTTAGAGGTCTTTTCCAACCCTAATGATATGATGAAATACCTGGTGCCTCCTACAAGGTGTAAATCGAGATTTTTCCCTTTGTATCACAAGTGTGCAGATCCAGACTGTTCTTTCCAAACGTGGCAGACGAAAGTCTTGTCTAGGTGCTCTATGCAAAGCTGCTGACAGCTGAGAAGGACAGGCTGAATTTCAGATACTCTTAGAAGATCTTAAATGTTCCCCTGGGGTCTGACCTTGTGTTCCTGTCTCCCATAATTTTTTTTTTTTCTCCTAATGGACCCATGTGGAGCTATGCCCAGGGACAACACACGTGACCAAGAGCTGCAGGCTACCTTTTTTGCGACACAGTGTGATGCAACCAGTAGCCCACATCAACACAGGTAAGAAATGGAAAAATCATGATTTATATTGAGCATTGAATTTTCACAGTAAGTCAACAAATCTAAGTAAAGTCAGATCTCAATTACTTGCACTCTTGTTGATGGTATCCAGAACATGCTTTTTTTCGCCCTGCAAACATTGAAAAGGCATTCAGTTTTCAACACCTTTAGACTTTGTTATGACATAATGGCTTAATTTTGTAACAACAAGATGAAATATTGACTGTCACAGAATAGACTGTCAAACTGAACTTTGTGAGGTTTGGGTTTTTTTACAAATTAAAGCTGTCTTCTCATTTTCAGCTCTGCATACAATACCTGTGTTCTGAGAAATACATAGTTTGGAAAGTGTGTGTACTGTGACAAAAAAAAAAAAAAGACTGTTTCTATTTTCTGTGTTTAAATTTAGGACTAAAAAGCCACCAGCGCAAGCCCCATGGGACATATGGCTTATCTGTAATATCAGGTATTTCTTCTAAATTTGATGTCTGGACACAAAAAGAAAGTGGAATAAAGTGTGGTTTTAAAATAAACATATTACAGCAGACAACAGCATTGATTATGTGATTCATTTTGCTGCAAATCTCTAATATTAATAAATAGACTCTGTTAAATGTCTGAAGAATGCAGTCACCTGGGTAGCTCTTGGCATTAATCATGGACAGTTCTCTAGCACTATACCATAATTTTCCAAAGCAGGTTTCTTGAGCAGATAAAGTAAACAAAAAAAAGATGCAGAAACACATGGCGATCCTCTCAAAAACTCACACTTGCAATCACCAGATGAAAGGCATTTTTAGAGAAGAGGATACTGAAAAGCAGTGGTTTATTGCACATCATACTCTTGAGCTGTCTCAGCTTTTTCACAGTAGGAAATCTGATCTAGAGCATATGGTAAATTCACGTGCAAAAGCACGATAGACTTCAAGTGGCAGTTCCTAATTAGCACCTTATTAGTGTTCAGGTTCTGGCAGTGTTAGCAACAGCATGAAATGTATGGCCTAGATTTTTGCATTTAGAATGGGATTACACCAGTTTAAAGACATTTTGCTACACTGGGATTGATTTTAATGGCAGCAGAAGATAGCATAGATCTTCTACAAAGCTAAATTACAGTATGCTTTTGAAATCCTTGAACTTTTGGGCAGCGGTACACGAAACAAAAATCTGTGTTAATATACTACAAATGTTCCACAGGCTGCACTTGCTTTTTCTACATGCAGTTTTCAGACAAAATATCTAAACTTGCCAGAAGTTTGCCAAAGTTAATTGCAGCACTGTTTTAAGAGTTCTCTGTAAGCAATCTGTATTTAGTTTACACAGAGTAACAGTGAGTAAAACAGGAAAATGACTTCTAGTTAGATACTTGAAATATTTTTTTTTTAATATTGACTTTATGAAAGCAAATATTAAGTTACTTATGATTTGGGCCTGTCATATGTACATCACAGATTAAGAATTTTAAGATGAGTAGGGACAGAGAAAAAGCTGTTACCTTACAGAAAGTGCCCTAAAAGGTACCAGAAAGGTAGTATTGCTAATAAATAAAAGTTCTTGGTTTGCCTGAATGGTTTACCTGCTAGGCATGTCCAGACTGCTCATCTAAGCCATTTCACAAGGTATATTTTAGCTTTCCATTTGACATTTAAATGGAATATGAGAATACCACTGTTGACAAAATTGTTTTAAACAATAGCAGTGGGAGATCAGTCTGCACAGCAGTAGATAACAAGAACGTGAGTTTTTTGGTTTTTTTTTTCATGTAGCAACCACATTGGAAGACCGGTTCTGCCAGAAAACATAAAATTATGATCTTGTTAAGTAAAACCATTACACACAAATTTACAACACACTAACTCTTTTGGGGAGTTTCCTGGCTATTTAAACCTAACCCCCAAATATTTAGCACACTTTTGCTTAGCCAGAATATCTGCAATTATTCAGGGTGCGGTTGGGTTGGGCTGGATTTCCACCAAACAGTGACCAGAGGGAAAAGTCATTAGCTCCAAATCTTGTAGATGCCTCTTTAGGAAACAAAGAATGAGGTAAAGCTCTTGGGCTACCTGGAAACCAAGCCTACCTAATTGTTATTGGCACTTCTGCTGGTTACTGGTTGATCTGCACGAGGCACAGAACCTGATGGAATGGCACAGAGAAAAGAATCCAGGAGTAAAGGCCACCAGAAGTTGTAAGTGCTTTCTGACTGGTTAAATAATAGCTGTTTCCATTGATTTGTGCGTGGTAAAACATTTTGATAAAGTGAAAAAATACCAAATGAGCGTAGAACCTGTTCTTTTTTTCTTAGTAGCAATGTGAGGCCTGCTGTTCTCAGGAATTAGCTCTGTAGCTCTGGGTAAACTAACTGAATTTTCAGAAACACATAACATGAGGAAAGGTATCTATTCAAATCAGTACTAACAGTCTTTCTAACTTGTTGAATGCCTGGAACAGAGTGAAAACAAATCTGAAAAAACCTCAGCTGTGATAAATTAGGTATTTGGTTAATATTTTTTATACTAGCTGCTTTTTGTTTTGTTGTGGTTGGGGGTTTTTTGTTTGTTTGTTTTTAGTTTTGTTGTTGGGGGTTTTTTTCCCCTGAGGGGAAAAATATTGTCTGATATTGGCAATTTTTATTTAATTCCATGGGTGGCTATAGTAATGTAATATCACTTAAGTTCCTTAAATTAATAAATTTAGGGAATATGAGCACTTCTAGCACAAGCTATTGCCTAAAATGGCAGCTTGAGTAAGCAAAGAGAGTTATAGAGATGAACTGATTAAAAAAAATGGTTAAAACAAAAATTCTTATTACATTTAGAGGTTTGAATATTCACCAGAAATGAACATAGAGGCTGCATGTTTCTTCATAAGTTTTACTAAAATGTAGTGTGCCTAAGCAAATTAGTTAAAGCTGTTTAGAGAATTAAATATGACTGCAGGAGGATAATTTTAGTGTCTAATCACACGCAGTCATGCCAAGCTAATTTTATTCTCCCTTTTCCCTTTTTAACTCAATGCATTTATATAAAGCCAAGATAACTTGCTTTCCCTCCTTATAAATATATATATATGGAGACTGATAGATTTATGTGTATATGGTGTGTGTATATATATACATGTAAAAATATTTATAAAGATATACACCATCATCTGTAAGACTAAAATCCAGAAAAATATTTAAAGTATACACATCGACTGGGAGAGAGGGAAGAAAAATAAATGTCAGATTAAACTGTGGATTTTTTCTTTTGAGTGTTGTATATTTGGTAGCATGTCTAACTTTCTACCAGAGGGTTTTACCATATTTAGGGAGTAAACCAAAAGAAATCAGTTATGTATTCTGACTCAGATCATTGTAAAATATACATTGATGTGTCTCCACTTGAGTAACTTGCATTTTATTACTTGTGCTATGACGCAAGCTAAAGTGTGTTTTGTTTTAAATTTCAAGGTCCTATAATGGTAAACATAACCTCTCTGTGATATGGGAGAAGTGAGGACAATCTATGCCCTGTGAGTAGGAAAGAAATTGACTGCAATTTCTTTTAATAGGTATTCTCAATTTTCAGACCCCAGCAATTATCAGACGTGATCTGAAAAGAAGATATAAAGAATAAGATTTCTGAAAAATTATTTTAATTTTTTTTTCCAGGTAACAATAGGTGAAAATAAAAATATTTGCTCTTCTCTCTGAAAGACTTATCTGAGGATTTTTTTTCATTTTTAGTGTTCTCTCACACCTCCAAAATAAGAACCATCACTTCTGCTATAGTCACTAGAACATGAGAGTACAGGAACCATAAAGACAAAACTATGTCTGAGGACCTACTCATTAAATGATCATCACTTTCTTGCTAAATAGAGGGGTGGTGACTTTGATTGCAAGCTGCAGGATAAGAGTATGCAACACTTAAGCAGGCTGTACAAAGGAAGTGACAGAAAACTTCATTGCACAACATCGACAGCACATTTTGATGTTTTTTTGCCAATGTACGTATAGAAAAAAGTTTTATTATTTAGTCATCTCTGTCAGAAACCATTGGTACCACAAGGAGGAAATTGTTTGATTAGCCTTCATAAGAAAAAGGTAGTATTGCAGCTTTACTGCTAATAGTGATATCCTGCTGTTTACTTAATTCTTTTTTATATAGGAAAAGCTTTTTATGTGTGTTATCAAGAATTGTTATTCTCGGAAAGTGCGAATAGAGCCTCATGGGCATTTAGCCTTGAAGACTGGCTGCTTTACAGCATTTAGTCAGAGTAGCAACAAAACTGTATTTGGGGCTGCACTTGCAGTTTCTACAGCACAGCAAAACAAGTTAAGGACAAACTAAGGTGAGGTCAAGTACAACTTCACCCTCTGCTCTGTATTTTTCTTTCTGTTGTTGAATGAAGTCAAATACAGAGACTTTTTCGAATGTTTTGTTTAGACTGAGAACATTTAAATCATAATGGTTAACTTAGTCATCCCTTTGCAGAGCCAAGGTCTTTGCTGTCTATTTATACCTGCAGTTGGTGCATGTGTGGGTACTCAGGTGAGTGTGGGCTCGCCAGCCTGTACAACCACGAAAAACAAGGACTGAGAGGCCACAGCCACCTGCAGTACAGTGCCTTAGCAGGGTGCAACCTGCAAGTGCCTCCCAGCAGCTTGTGATGCCCTCTCCCGTTTTCCACACATCTTGTTTCCTGTGCTGCCTCCCTGTGGGGCTGACGAGGGGGTAGCTGTGGGAGTGGAGGGACAAGACTTGCTCTGCCAGTGTCAGTGGGCTTAAAATCATCTTGGGATAGCAGCCTGAAAATAACAGGAGAGGCCTTTCATCCTTCTTTGATTAGAAGTTTGGCTTGCGTAGACCCAGCCTTAATGTTCTTTATAATATGAAGTGACAGCATTGAGAATTTTTTTTCTAAAGCTGATGTTGCTGGGGATGGAGAATTCAGTTGCAGCATTGAGATGATGTCCTTAAACTGTGCCTGTGATGTCCTTGAAGAGTTTGTTGAGGAGGTTAAACTTAATTAAAAGTAAAGAATTAGATGAGAAATATGTGAGGAATCTGCTGAATTACTTTTCTACCTGAAAAACTATGTTTTCTTCTAAAATAACCCCTCATGTTTGGTACATACACATCTTAGCATTAGACAAGGTAAAGTAAAAGAGTGCTGGCTGCTCCTGGAACAAGCCATCAGTATAAGGAAAAGAGTAGCAGTCCTCAGCACAATATGAGGAAAATAAGAAAACAAACAGCCTGTAGTGATGGGTGATTTCAATTTCCCAGTATGAACTGGGAAAACTGAAAAGCATGGCGCAATGAAAAATAAAATTATAGAAGAAATAAAGAGTTATTGACCTGTGGTGTCAGAGTACTAATAGGACTTGTCCTTTCCAATCTCAGCAAAAATGTGCAGTTAGTAGATTAGAAACAGCAAAGCCACTTGGTTCAAGTGACCCCATGATTAAATTCAATATAACTTAGAACACTAAGCCAAATAGATCAAAACCGCAATATGAAGTCTCAAAGGTCTACTTTAAAGGTATAGGGAAAAAAACCTGAAAAATGGAGAAAAGAAACAATAATGGAAGGTGTTTCTAGTGATGAATTAAGTTTTTTTCTAACATTGCCAAGATGCAAATTTCTTGGGGGAAGGAAGATATGAATGTGGGCAATTAATCCTTACAATTTGACCATTGTACTTTCTGTAAACTCTATATTTAATAAATGTGTTCTATTACTGAATCTCTGCTAAAATTATTGTGCAAGAGCCATAGCTACAGCCTCACCTGAGAGAGTGGGGACAATAATCACTCTCCGTTTATATCCATTTGCTAATCACAGGAGGGTTCCTAGGGTTGTGGCTTTTCCTTTGTTAAGTGATTTAACCTCAGTCCTTGACTACAGCAGGGGAAAGCCTTTGTAAAAGTTTATATTTTATTGTTCTGGCATTGCAGAAAAAGATAAACATCTAGGAATCACACTGGGGAGCTCCTAGACATGCAGCGAACATGGTGATGCAGATGTAGAATTAATGCATTTGTGCTATGTCTCTTCTGAAATATCAGTGTAGACATTTGATTCATCTTTGGTTAGATTTCAAACTTAGTCCACCCCCCTGTTCTGTCTCATTAAAAAAAGTGCAAACTGAAAATAAGAAAGAAAGGAGAAGTATCTCTTTTTCAAAGAATATGTCATGAATGGTCAAAATACTCAGGTGTGACCAGAACAAGGTGGTATAGACAAACCTTGGAAGCTGATTTATGCAGATTCTGGTAAACCCTTTCCTGGTACTTCAAGGAAAGAGATGGAAGAAGCCCACCTCACTTCTATGAGGTTTGGTGCCTGAAGCTGCAGTTTTGTGCCCTTTGTTGGACTGGCCGAGTTCACGGTTGTTCAAGCTTCAGTCTGCTCCTCTAGACACATTGATAATTCATTTAATCTTGAGACAGTGTTTTCTTCAAGTGGTGTACAAAGTATTCCACTTGCACTCTCTCACGTAATTTTTACACTTCTACAAACGTTTGTGTAAGTAGAAAATGTCATGGAGGTGTATGAATCATAAAACCCTCCCAAACCAAGAAGTCGGTATACTTTCAGCACTTAAAGTCTTTTTAAAGGTACATTTTGTGCAAGTTTTGGAACTTACTGTCAAAAAATGTCTCCAGGGGATCAGACACTTCCTTATGGCTTGTCCAGCACTGCAATGAGCGTGGGCTGTGGCTATATTTGAATTTTTGGTTTTTTTCTTCTTAATTATTTTAAAGTATTTTTTTTACCAGAAAGCAGTTTCTTGTCTTACTTTGTATTAATTTTTTTTCTTTGACTCACATTACGTAGAACCTAATAACTTCCATTTTCTCAGTACAGTATTAAAGTCAATGCCAAGAAAATGGAAAGAGAAGGGAAGAGTTAAACAACAATTTAGGAATTAAGAGGAGGAAGTGTCTGCACATTAGAATATAATAAAAATGCTGACAATATAAAATATTATGACATGATATCAAAAGAAAATGTTCATCTAATTTCTAAACTTTTCTCATCAGACATTTCAAAATATTTAAAAAAAATGTTTAAAAAATAAATGGAATCAAAAAAGCACTTTACTGAAAAACCGACAGTATATAAACCTAATATTAGATTAGTTGAGCATAAGGGTATGAACTGGGATCTCCTGACTCTTGATAAACACCTTGCAGGAAAGGTTATTGCTCAGGATGGATTGGTTCTCCTTTCCAAGGACCAAAAATGCTGTTCAGCACTTGAAAAGAGTTGAGGGTCAAAAGTGTTGGCGGGCGGCTTTGTGTAAATTTATTTTTCATACCAGAGTTTTCAGAGCAGCCTTTGAGACCTAGCTCTGCTCATTTTGTTGTAACCATAGGTTATGGCAGAGCAATGTACGTCTGAAGCTTTCTTTTTTATTGTCAAACTAAATATCTGAGTTTAAAAAGAAGAATCTGCTTCAGATACTGTGTTGGGGATCCTGGCAAGCATTCATAAGGACGCACCTGACAGAGCATTTGTTCCGTAGCTCACAGGCATAACGAGGTTGAGAGGCTCTCCACATGTTCAGTTTGTGGACTAACACCCAGATCAGCTAAAGGATGACATTTTTGGAGTGTTACATCCGCAGTTCACATTAAACATACGTAATGCCATATGGCCACCAAGTGGTTATGGACTTTTTATTTATTAGGCAAGCTACCAGAGCTAATATTAGGTATGAAGCAGTTTATATGCCACCAAAAGAGAAAACAACCCAAAATTTTAGAAATAAGGTGAAAACTCAAAGAAAAGCCCCTCTCCTACTACTGTTTTTGTACAGAGGTGTGCAACTGCAATAATGAATCCTGTGGAGACAGCCAGATCAGACTTCATCCTGAAGGAATTATGCACCCAGATATGTTTGGTTAGCCCTCAAATTTGCGAGCATGCAAATTTTGTCAGCAATTCCTCATGCCCAGGCAATGTACCGATATCTCGTACTAGCAAATGGGTAAAGCTGGCAGTAGTTGTCCCACCTTTAATCAGCACCTAGCTTTGCATCTGTTGTATCCAGCTGCGGTCTTGTTTTTCAAGAAGTTAATTTATCTTCACTTCTTCTTCCCAGTCTTTCCCCCCTTCCCTTTATACTACAGTCTCTCTTGAGCTACCCTCATGCCCTCAGTTGTAAACATGGATATCCCTCAAGTCAGGGAAAGAGTGATGCTATTAATCTCACCAGACCCATCACCCTTAGCCACAGCAGTACTAAATTCATACCTTATCCTCTCTGTCAGCACAGTAGAAAGCACCATGAAGCTACACCAGGAGTTTATATTCTAGTACTTTTTAAAGGTCAGGATGTATTCTGACATTGCTAGGCACCGTTTTTTTTCGTAGACATTGACCACAATTCCTTCCCTGACACTACAACATGAAATGTGGTGCTGGGGGATGCTCTGGTCTCAGGCACTGCTGCAAGGCTTATTGGTGTCTGCTCTGAGCCTGAAGACTGCCAGACCAAAACAGCCTCTCAAATTTTCCCAGTAAAGGACTTCAAATTACTAATTTCTTCTTCTGTTTCTCTTTCAGCAAGTACCACAAAACATAATGTAGACTCCTGTCCCCAGACCCCACAAAGCTCAACTCATCCTTCATAATGCCATACCCTCTGCACTGAAATATCTAAATATCTTCTTCTCTATTTTTTTTTTTTTTTCCTGTAGAGAAAGCAGTGTGAGTTGCTCTTAATAACAAACTTAGCTACCTATGGGCAGGTGCTGGATGCTTCAGTTATCTAAGTATAAGTACCTACAGGTACTAATTTTAGGTGAAAGTAGGGTATTTCTCTTTCATAAACACCTGAAATCAGCTCTGTGTCAACTTTAGAATGACAAATCTGGCCATAAATTCGATATAGTTCATGGTGCACATCTGCTCCAAAACACTGACCAGAACACTCTAACAACTTTGAGACTTTTAATTTGGAAGAAAAAAGGCCATGAACCAAAATAATTTCCAGAATCTTATATTTCTAAAAGTATTTTCTGAGATAGGATAAAAATTTCTGGTGTGTTTGGCTTTTTGAATCTCAGAATTATATAGGAAAGGTTTCCTTCTGTCTATGATACCCTAGGGGAATTAACATCATTCAAAGAACTTAACATCTACAGGGCTAGACACTGGTTACAATTATTAAAAAATATTTGTAATTGTTAATTTATGCCTAAGTACAGGTACTTCTCATTAAATCAATGCTTTACCATTTATCCAGTTTACTGGTTTTCAATTTCTGTGATTTTTGCATAGTAACTAAAAAGTAATGTATTCTTTGGTTTTGAAAATCTTGAGTTATCACAGCAAGAAGCATATGTTCAGCCAATGGAACTTATGCATATTTGAATTAGGACAGAAATGAGTGTTAAAAAGCACTTATTAAGAAACAAATAAAATACAAATAGCAATATAGTTGAATGTAGTCCATGTTGTATTGATTGATGTTTTCCTTGAGCAAGAATTGTTTTGAAAAACCTGAGATTAGTGGTTTTTGTTTGCTTCATTTTGAACAAAATGATTTTGAATACAGCTGGCTTAAAAATCACAATTTCTATCTAGTGGGAAATTTCAGTATTCCAACACTTGTTTTTTTCCCAAATCTGGTCAAACTTGAAAGACTGAAATTTCACACAATTTGTTATCAAGCTCCTGGAAAAAGAAATTATGGGGAAACACTAAAACACATTTTCAGTGTGATTTCAATCTTAAATTGCTTTTTCTGTGGTACTGATTTTCCCCAGTGAGTTTCAGTTCAAAAATCTCATGGAATCATTCTCCTTCCATGGCTTCCTGAACTGACAGCACCTCCCTAGGAGCAAGCTGCATGAACTAGAGTAGAGAATTCTCTAAGGCAAACTTTGACTGACAAGGCCATGGGGGACAAAATGCAATAAAAGAAGAACAGAGTTTTCTTCAGGACATGGGTGGGAGAACACCTTGGAGTGGCTTGCTGTTTAAATGAAATAACAGGGAAGGAAGCAAACATCATTCCAACATAAAGTAGAATTTCCTGAAAAAAAACCAAACCAACTCATTTCTGCAATTGATAAAACTTAAAAAATAATAATGGTAGAGTAGAGGAGAATGATGGCATTGCAGTGGTTTGTCTTTGGTTCCTGCTTGTAATTTTTCTGGTCACTGTGATATGTTGACACATGAGTTTGGGATATGCTTGTACTAGAGAATTATGGATGTTTTGATTGAGTAGCTATGAGGTTGGATTTTTCTGACCTCTGCAAGTATAACAAGATATTTATAAGATCACTGCAACCCCTAATGATGTTATTAATGTAGGTATGTTATACACGGAAGTGAATTATAGTCCAATAAATATAATAAAATTCAGTGTAAAACAAATGCTTTATAGCTTTAAATTCATATATGAAATCATGGATGGTTTTACGAAAAGGAAGGCTTTAAAATGAGTTTTTCGCTTCTTTCCCTGATACACTGGTTTCATCATCAATTACCACCACATCCTCCCGTGCCAGGGGGACTGTGCAGTTGGAAATCCTAACTTTTGATTTGGGTCAGGAAGAGAGGCAGTAGCTGTTGCAGTGACTGTGGGGTTTTTTCTGCTGAGGAATAGATTTCAGTGGAAAATTCCTGTCCATCTCTAACGTTTGTTGATCACTGTGCACAGTATTTTCCTGGAAGGCACAACCACCACGTGTGAAGCCTCAGTCAAGCCTGGGTGCGGAGGCAGCTTCCAGTGCCCTCAGCCTTCCCCGGCTGGGAGGCAGCTTCAGGACACACTAATTAGCTCCAGCAGAACAGTCCACCAGGATGTCTGCTCTCACTTCAGGTTTCACTCCACTTTAATTTGATATTAAGTATCTAAGGAAAACATGTCCTTTAAGTTATACTCGGTGGGCAAAAGGTCTCTTCAGAAGCTCGAGGGTTTTTTCCTGAAGACTGTAATAAGATTACAATAGAGAGTTATTCATATATGTCTTTATTATCTTATTTGTCAAGGTTTTTTGGTTTGGTTTGGTTTGGTTTGGTTTGGTTTGGTTTGGTTTGGTTTGGTTTGGTTTGGTTGTTGGGTTTTTTTCTTAGCTATGGAAAACTTTTTCTTAGCAAACTGAATTCTAATTTTCTGTAGTGTTTTGTGTATGCTGTCAAATGCTTAACACAAACCCAAAACATCAGGAGATTATTTGCATGCCTAGCATGCCTAAAATTACACTTGTCCTTAAATACTGTGTTTGTTGGACGTGTGAGAAATTCCAGGAGTAAAGTGCCCATGCTCTGACTATACTGAAACACATAATCTCAGAACTCATCCCTTACCCATCTCTCCTTTGTTATTGATCCACGTTGCTTAATAAATGCAGGGCAGGATAAAGGCAGGGCAGCAAGCAGCTAATCCCCAGCTAGCTCCAGGTGCTTTCTGGATGGTGGCAGAGCCCCTTGCCATGGCCAGGGAGCCAGGGAAGAGCAGCACCAGATGGCCCTGCAGACAGTGGCGTCGAGCCAGCGGCAGCTCAGTGACAGCCCCACCAGGCAGAGCTGGTTTCATCTCGCACAGCAAAAAGCTCCATTCCTGGGAAGTACTGTGCCACGGGAGTTCAGAGCACTGGCTTGGGACCACCGTGGGGCTCAGGGTAGCAAGATCCTAAAGGAGTCGAGTGCCAAGGGACGTGGAGGCAGTTCAGTGGCTGTGCGAGGAGCCAGCCCAGGTCAGCTGAGGACAGATCTGAACCATGGCTTGCGAGCCCTGCTTGATTCCAGCTGAGTCTACACAGCCATTTAGATCCCTGTAATATATCTATAATCTTGGCTTTTTCATTAACCAGAGTATTTCGGTCCTCTAGTATGCTAGAGTTGACTGTAGCTAGCAGGGCTGGACTACTTGCAAATGCTTGAACTGTATGACTCTTTTTCTTGAGTGATTTGTCTTGCGTCTTCGCACTAGACTAATTTCATGTTCCTGACAGTTGTTCCATTTAATATGCTATTTGTATTTTCCATTCTGTTTCTACCAAGATGTGCACCTTCACCAACATTACTGCTAATGATTTTCTCTTCTTTTCATCAATAAAACACATATTCTCTGGAGTGGCAGTAAGTTCATCTGTTAGAAAATGTATTACTGTTAATAAGACAACACAAATAAGGAAGAAAATTTATTTCAGCCTGGGAATGTTTGCATCACTTTAGTTCTGCCACTTGTTGTGTATGTTGGGGAGGAGGAGTAGGCTCTCTTCTTCCTTCCATTTTCAGCTGAGGGTTTGTGGTTCAGTTGCTAGAACTAGAGGGATAATTTCTTTCTGTAGTATCTATTTACAAAATGTGTCAAAAACAGAGATAACAGATAATGGAAGTATTTTGATAGGCAACATGAAATACAGAGTGTGAGATGAGAGGGTGGGGCTTATCCTCTGGCAGCTGGTTTCATGGACATCTCTTCCTACTCAGGATATCCATCTCTGTCTCTTATCATGGAACAGAAGCATTATTCATGATAAAATTTTCCCCATGTGCAGGATCACTGCAGAAGTTGATATCTCGGTAAGCAGCAGTGCTGGGGTCTGGTTGTACACGTGTCTCTGGCTGATCATGCAGGTATGTCAGTGGCCAGCCTGCACCAGCGTGGTGTGGAATTACATCCCAAGCACAAAATTGTAGCATGGTTTTGTGGGCTACAGATGCTGGCTTTTGATAACTAATCTGGCTCTTAGAGGAAAAAAAAAATGAAAAATTTCGTGGCACTCTGTTTTCTGTATGCTTTGTGGTGAATGATACATGAGCCTATAATCTTTTTTATAGTCAAAACTGCTACTGTGCTTATTTATGGGCACCATAACCTGGGCAAAACAATCTATTGTCTGTATTCCCTATTTTAGACAAAATCCCCAAAACCCACAGAAGTGTTTAGTAGTCATATAAATCCCCAGCTCCTACAAAGTCAGTTTAACAATATTAATTCACTAATTTACATACATGAGAAAAAAAGTGGCCTAATGATTAGTCAATAGACAGTGGGCTGTATAGGAGGCACTGTCCCTCCCACAGTACAGTGCAGAATACCACCTCCAAAGACGTTCACACTTGGGGTAAGTGTTGGATGAGGTTGATTTTTTTCCCTGCTTCTGTGCCGGCTCTGCTTTTTCCACCTCTCTGCAGCAACAAATGACGGTGCACATGGCTGGGTGTGAACGTAGAAATAATAGGTTTTGTCAAGCTGATGGCTTGCAAGCAGCTTGAATTTTCAATCTTTTTTTTTTTTTCCCCCTAGGAAAAACCGCATATTTTTCTTGGTGTGAAGTTATTCCCACAGCTGCAGTCTCTGGTGTGTGTGTGTGTGTGTGTGCACGTGTGTAGGTATTGCAAGGTAATAAAGTGCTGGAGAGTCACTGGTTGTTTTTTAAGAAACAACTGAACAAAACTGGCCGGTCGGGTTGCTGGCTGGAGCGTTTCAGTGGGACTGGAATCCTCAGTGGGTGCTTGCTGCCAAGGCTCTTCGATGTCTGTGATCCTCAGCCTTGGCCATTTTTGGTCCTGTTGACTTTTCCCTGCAATATTGACCACTAATATGTTAGGACACTTTCAAAACGTAACAATGATTAAACTGGTTACTACATGGTGATGAATAAACACCTCTGGCTATCCCTTTATTCCAGTAACAATAAAGAAAAATAGATCTTCCCAACTCTGACAATGACTCAAGGTCATATTATAACATTCATGGTGACTTTTGCCTGTTGACATAGGTATTCTCAGTAGACATAAGCATATGTAGCAGAAGAAAAAAAAACAAATATCCTACACCTGTAACACCTTTAAAAGGGAAAAAAATTGCAATAGAACAATTAATCTGGGGACTGAACATGATAGATCCCTAAAATATTGAACATAAATCTGATAATGTGTAAAACAATATAAAAAGACAAGATTAAAAAGCTCATTTGACTACATGCATAAGAGGAAGAAAGAGTAAATCAACATTTTATTTATTAGTCTTGTATAAAAAGTATTGACTTACAACTAGCTTGTGTAAAAGGAGCATAATTTTGTTTAAGTACATACTTTCAGACGTTAATATAACCCCTTGCCATATGTTCCTAAAATGATAATTTTAAAAAGGATCTTTTAGTGCCTGAGATTTTGCCTAGAAATTGTGCCAACTCCTGTAATACCTCAAGTATGTGCCTTCTTCAGGGGCATTAACTTTCAATCCTGATGGGTTATGTTAAATAAAATTCCTATTCATAAAGCAATTCTAATTAATTCATGACCCTCCCAGAAGGAATTCCCCCTTGTCGAAGACCTTTCCAAGGTAAAAGGAACGTCTTTTAGAAGTACTGTCATAACTCTCTGAAGCTGCAGTAGTTCTAAAGATATTTTCAGGTGTGTACTAAAACATATGAAATCAATTGGCTTTCAGGATGTGGCTGACCACAAGATAAGTGCTTGTATGAACATTGAAGCTGGTTGTATGTTCACTTACCTTCCTCAAGGGATGTCACTCATAAAATCTGGAATCAACGTAAAATATTGGAAATGTTTTTCTTACAAATTTTACATTGTCTTGAAGAGTCAACCTGTGTCTTCTCTTGAGTAGTATAGGTATGACTGCAGTCTTCTCTAGGCTCTGGATCAGAACTATAGACAAATAATTAAATGTTCTTCTGGCAGAACAGTTTTCTTCCATCAGTGGTCAACTTATACAAGGGGACACGGAAGCTGTTTGAGGAAGAGGTACTCTCTATGTGACGTGCTTAGGAAGAATTGCAAAATTCACACATACTTTTTAATTAGTAGCTACTGTCTCAGTTTTGCTTTCTTCTTTAAGACATTGCTTAAATATATATAGATATATAGATATATATATATAGGCTTATGTCTGGGAAAAAGATGATAAACCATTTCTATACAAGTACAGAAGAGGTCCAGAGGGTGTAAGAGTGTACATAAACAATGCTTGTGGAAATCCTACCATTAAAATGCATAGAATTGTGAAATTTCCTGAGTTGGAGACACCCATTGGGATCATTGATTCCAACTCCTAGCCCTGCACAGGACAGCCCCAAGAATTACACCCTGTACTTGAGAGCACTGTCCAAACACTTCTTGAAATCTGGCAGGCTTGAGGCCATAACCACTGCCCTGGGGAGCCTGTTCCAGTGCCCAACCACCCTCTGGGTGAAGAACCTTTTTCTGATATCCAGCCTAAACCTTCCCTCGCACAGCTTCAGGCCATGCTCTTGGGTGCTGCCACTGATCATCAGAGAGATGAGATTGGAGCCTGCCTCTGTCTTCCCCTCACGAGGAAGCTGTAACTGCAGTGAGGTCTCACCTCAGCCTCCTCTTCTCCGGGCTGAACAGACCAAGTGACGTCAGCTGCTCCTCATAAGGTTTCCTCTCTAGGTTTACAAGGTTGATAATTTTTCCGCTTGTCGATTTGGACACACAGACTCCGCAGCTACAGTGGGGATTTGCTCCCTCAGAATACATACAAGTAGTATGTGGTTAATTCCTAGGGATTCTGAGCCTAGGCATGGGGTTTCTGACTTCCCTTGAACATGGAAGATGCTGGGTGAGTGTGCTGCCATCCAAAAGGTGCCTATGGTCTGATGGGTTGACCCCATTATCTTGAAAGTCAAGTTTTCCTGTCGGGTCCTTCACGTGCCACCTCATGTGCTTTCAAAGGTGAGCAGATGCCTGTTTCCCACACCTGATCAATTACCCCTTGCTTATGATTTCAAAACATTTGTTCCTTAAGCTAGAGGTTTTAGCAAACGGTAAGGGAGAGAAGGTCCTGTGGTGAGTTCCTATGCAGACACAAATAATTTGGCCTTAGATACGTGGTGAAGATGAATGGACTAAGTTAATGCTTTGGGAAGTGTTTCATGTTGATTGAATGCTGCTCTAAACATTTTGCCAAAGTTCTCTGATTCTCTAAAGTTGCCAGTAAAGTCTTTTTTGTTACTTTGTTGAGAATATCTTGTCAATATTTCTCCCCTACATCCAACTCAGAATACATGAACAACCCTAAGCCCTTCTACAAGCCTGGTCAAGAGAGTTTTTTGGGGCCTTACAGAGAGTTTCACTTTCACATTACTAATCATGGCTTGTTTTACTTGGTACTTGAGTAGAAGGAAGCTCTTTCAACCAATATGCCAAATTCAAATGGAAGACACCCCAGAAAAATTTCTGCCTGCCCTATCTAAAACAAATACTGGGAAAAATTGATTTGCTGCAAAACCTTAATGAAGAGTAGTGATAGCTAAAGGCAGTGGTTGAATAACCTGTAGTCTTCAGTGTTACTGTTTGTCCCATGTTTGTTTCTGAGGACAGTGAAGACTTTGTGCTTCCAAACTGATTAAATCCTCAAAAATTAAGTCAGAAACAGTTCTGAGCAGGATGTTGGAGTTGTCTAAGACCTAGATGAAGCAGAACTCATCTGAGATTGCTTGGCTCTGAATGGCTATTGAACAGCAAAATGCTTAGAAGTCGTTGAGCAATCACTGATGTGATACATTCCTAGAAAAGCTCTTTTGAAGAAGGAATTTTCATATTTTTACTACTCCAGTTACATTGAAATTTATGTACAAGTGAGTTATATCTGCTGCGGGAAACAGCTTTAAAATTTCTCGTCATTTTTCTATTTAAATTCTTAACCATAACATTACATTAATATAGTTGCACTGAATATTACATTGATTTAAAGGTATTAATACTATATACAATATGCACTCTTTAGCATGTAAATGTCTTAATGCAGTAACAAAATGCAAATTGGAAATTTTTTTCACGTTCTTGATACAAGTGTTAGCTTTTTGCATTAATTCCTGATGTCTTATAATCATTACAGCAAAATGATTTGAATGGAATTCTTTAATTTATAAAAGTGTAAATGAGCTCTGAATCAATTTCTGGACCTTGTAGTGTTACAATATGTCTATTCATTTCGAGTGCAGTGAGTGAACCTTTTTAAAGCCACTTACAGAATAGCTACCTCTGGCAAATATGTTGAATTGAAATTATGAATGCTTCAGAAAAAAAAACAAACTGTTTTGGTCTTGTGAGCTAAAATAAAAAAGTCCCAAACCTTAATCTTTTTTTACACGGTAGAAAAGAAAGTTCAGTTCTAACGTAATTAGGTATTTACCAAAAGTATTGCATCTGAGTGATCAGCAGGAGCTTAAATGAACTGACAGTCCCTTTGAAGGCATTCCCTGTTGGCTGTCTGTAAATCCACCATCTTTGTGCTTAGATGCCTAAAAGTGCAGAAGATTATGATGTGGCAATGCCAGCACCAGTGAAAAACAAACCAAGCAGAGAATAAGGCAGCTGAAGACTTTATATACCAAATATCCTATGGGGCTGTACTAGACCTCTATTCGAGTTCTGATCATCTGACTTCTCTTCTGTGTCGTGGTAAGGATGTGGATACTATCTTAAATAAAGCCTATCACCTCATATATTCCATTCCTCTCCTCCCCTCCCCTCCCCTCCTTTTTTTCCCTTTTTCCTCAAAAACCTTGAAATTCTTCAGGGAAGAGGCTTTGTGTTGGCGTACCGCCTTGCCCCAATCTGGGTTGAACCTCTGAGTGCTGCCGTGACACAAACCATTCTCTAGTCCAGCACTTTTACCATCAGAAATTCTTTAGGGAGAAAATACTGCATTTACCACAATTACGAAGAATATTTATCTTCTCCAAAACAATAATTCACCTACCATGAGAGTAGTATGTATTTCCACCACAAATGCAGTAGGTAAATGCTAGATTATAATTTTTGCTGAAATTTTCCATGCTAATGCACCTTTTATGCAAAACAATCACTAGAATATTTTTTTTCTAAATGTGTTTTCCTTATGCAGAGAGTGTTAATGGAAACACATCCTATACTGAAAACTGTTTACTGTTTCTTTTTAAAAACAGCTTCTATAACACAGATCTCTTTAATGAAAATGTATTGTAAACACAAACTCTTTACAAGACATTTTAAAATCTTTTTATGCTGCAGCACTCTTCAATGGAACTGTCCATATATACTGCACTGATTGTTTTCTATTAAAACACATTAAACAAATCCTGTTTTAAACCAATATCTAGATCAGAATTTATATGAACAGTTTCAGCTAAGCATTTTAAACACAATCAACTTTATACAGAAAGAAACGTTTAAGGTACTTCCTGTTGATTAACTGTACAGTGACTTTTTCAATTTTCAGTGGAAAAAGTGGGGAAATAAGGGTAATACAAGTTAGTTTTGATGAGGCAGTCATGTTAAAATATGCTTTACTTTCCGGTAAAATTGTTCTCAAACTAAGTTGTATAGAACTGCCTCTGCAATCTTTCTTCTCTACTCTTGGGTTAGGGAACTTTACCACTACTCCCCTTCATTTAGGTAAAGCCTATATTTACAAAAATTCACATACTAAAGGTCAGCAACAGAAAACAACACCACTGGGTGATAACCCAAATTCATCAGCGACCTCTCGAGAAAGATTTTGGTTGTAAAGGGGTATGTTGTCTCAGGAGAAAGTGGGTTAATCCGCAGCCTTGCTTTTTCAAAGCAGTTTTGTGGCTTTTGCCCACAGCAGCAGCTCCACTGTGGTTGACAGGAACCCTGTAGGCATAGTCCCATGCTGCTTCCCTGTAACTTCTTCCCCATGAAAGAATTCCCATCCTGTTCATTGCAGTGCCTGAGCCTCGGCCAGGTGGTCACGCCTGGGTCTTCCTTGCTGAGACCCTGCTGGCAGACGGACTGTCTGAGACTTGAGTAGAAATTTAGTACTGAAGAGGGAAAAATAGTCCTGCAAGGTCAGAAGTTTGAGATTCAGAGGTCCTAAGATGCCATCTCTGTAAAGCAAGAAATTCAGTCACCAAGGCAAGGAACCTTTATTTTCACTGTCAAGCCTTGTCCTGTCACAGGATTGGAAACTGCTAAAAATGTGGTTGCCGAGTCCTGCTATTCCCACTGTTTTTGCAAGAGGTAGTGACCTGCAGGAGCAAACTGCCCTTTTTTTTCTCCTTAAAACTCAGTTGCTCAGGGTTTAAATCTAAATGAAACTAAGGGAATGCTTTATTTCTCCAGTTATTCCTGTGCAACCAAATAGACTCGTGGGTCTCTCCCAGGGGGACTTATTTGTCTTTGAGTTCCATGAAATGATACACGGAGAGCCACCATGTATTTTAATCTGGGAAAGATATTCTTTGGTTGTTAACTTAATAGGAATGGACTGGCTGCAGTTTGGGAAGGATCAGTTCATCCTTTAAAGATTAAATATTGTCATTGACCTTATTTAAGAATCACTGCTCTTTAACACATTTAGGTTTTTATAGTTCTAGCAAATATATTGGAAGCACTCGTTGGTGATGAAAGTTTTGGACGTGTGAAGAGGAGCACTGGGAACACACAGGGGGAATGTGGGCCAAAGAACAGATGTCGTGACTTGCTCTTTGGTTTTCAGTGTCCAACGTTCCCACTGCCTTACAGAGAAGAGAGGTATTGGAAGTTCTGTGTTCTCTCTAAGCCTATTGCAGAAGTTTCTAGGCTTTGGCATCACATCAGATAGAGGTGTATTTTAAAATTCTTTAGGTGACTTTAAATGGACTCTTTCAATATGTGAAGTTCTTGCTTCCTGTTGTAGAACAGTGGGAAATTGAAGTGCTTAGACGGAGAGCTATATTTAAAATCCTAGCATTTTCATACAGCTAGCTTATTTCCAGGGCTATAACAGGCTTGAAGCAAATTATCCATTGTCCTGGTTCAGGCTGTACATGATAAGCTCTCCATCTCATTCTATTCAATGTTATTTCTCTTTTTGTTTTTGCTCTCTTTTGAAGCTCCAGCAAGAAAAGAGACCAACCTCAGTACTCAAATATTTTGCATCATGTTGCTACCATGCGTCTTTCACCCTTAGCCATAACAGTAACATTAGATCAGTATTAAGCAAGGATGAATATTAGGAAAAGGTTTCTGTGCCTCGGTTGCTCAGGATTTTTCTCTACAAATAAAAGGACAAAATTTTAAATATGGCTTTTGTTTCAGTGTAGCGTTACAATAGATAAAAATTCAATAACAGTGGGCTGTGACATTTACAAAGAGGACAACATTTGAACACAAAGATTTAGCAAATTCTTGGGATTCTCAAGAGCAAATCTAAAATATTGCATCTCATTGTCCCCAGCTGAGCTCTGTGGACAGTCACTGAGAAAAAAAACACTTTCTGTCTGCTGTAAAGCAGATTTCTGAATGTGTCCATTTTTTCCTGGCCATTTTATCCACACTGAATTTGTTTCATGGTCTGAATTTTGGTCTTCTCTTTGAAGTTGTTACAAGTGGTCTTAGGGAACCAAGGTGGCTGAGTTTTGGTGCTGAAAAAGCCGTATTTTTAAGTTCTGACTGCAACCTTTGAACTTGGTGTAAAAAATATGACCTAGATATGGGACTGAGGAATTGAATAAAGGAGCAGTATCTATTGATCTCTGTGGACTTTAAGGAAGGTAAAATGGTTTATAGAGTCTCTTTACTCTCACTGCCTGGAACAGCTGGACAAAGAGAGAGGAAATGGCTTTCTCCCAGTACTTGTCAAATAACTGCTGCAAATTATCCCTCCAAGGGACAAGGTAGACATAGAGAGTATGTTCATAAATCAAGAGTAAAGTTGCAGGACTGTGGCCAGAATTCAGAGAGAAGGATTGAATAAAAGTTTCTGAGATAGAAAATTGACTTATAAAGGTTGAAATATTTTTTTTTTATTAATAATCTACATGGAATACCAGATCATGATTAATTAAATGAAATCTGTATTACAGAATTATCCAATAAGAACAAGTTATATATGTACTTTATGTCTATATATATATTTCATACAAGTAATGCCCTGTAAATGAGCATGTGCCCAGTATTTCCAGGTATCTTATGCCCAAGGCAATCTGACTGAATAGCCTGTGTAAGCTGCAAAGAAAATGGGAGGACATTCTTGCAACGAAGAAAGCTTGCAAAAGTGAAATCTCTTTCTTTTTCTTCCATATCATGTGGAAAACACTCATCATATTACTCTGACATACACTTTGATAGGAAATAACTAATTTCTTGAATCTGCAGTTGCTTGGTTGAATGAATTTAGCAAAACGTGTTACAGTACAGAAAATCTAGTTATTCAATTATACTTTCTATTGTGCAGCAAAAAACCACGGCACAGCCCAACAAAATACTTGAGTGTTTACAAGCGGAAATATATTTCAGCAGCATCTGATTAGGAGTTAATATCTTAGGCAATATATCAGCACTAAATGTACTATCCCAACTGAAATAATAAATTTCATTTTACTTGTGCTTAATAGCAAGCATGAATCAGAAAGTGTTTCTTGAATTTTATTAAAACTCTGTTATAGCTCATTTATAACTGAGGACAATGAAGTGCGTACAGAATACAGAATGGTATAATCAGTGAAAAGATAAAGAGCTCCAAGCTACCTGTTCTATATTGTTAACATAAATGGAAAATAAGATTGGATCAAGATAAGAGTTTTGCAAGGCTGCCTTGGTTTTGTTCTCAACAAAATTTGCTCCTCTGTGATTTGACATGCAGTTTATCCTGAGTAAGGGCCTAATCTTGAAATCTTCACCCAGACAATGAATGCATGGGCTGCACGGGGCCTCAGGGCAGCATGCATGTGTTTGTGGTGGGTAGGACTTGGTGCAATTAAGGCACCTCAATAAAATGAAATCTCAAGCACTTCAGCCTGAGCCTGCAGTACTTCAGAAGCAGCTGACAGAATCTGTCACTTGTGTCTCCTCTGATCTGTATATAGTAGAAACTGTGTGGCCTACACAAACTGAGTGATCAAACAGCATCACTGGGTTTCTGCTGTAAAAATTACTTAATGTGCTTTTCT
Organism: Cnemophilus loriae; assembly: GCA_013397755.1. Classification (NCBI taxonomy): domain Eukaryota; kingdom Metazoa; phylum Chordata; class Aves; order Passeriformes; family Corvidae; genus Cnemophilus; species Cnemophilus loriae. The sequence continues at coordinate 544,386 of VZTF01002170.1, forward strand.
ATTCAGCTGTACTCGGGAAAATAGCAATGCTATTTTTGAGGGACAGCTGAGCAAAATGCATATTCTATTGAAGCTTCTTTTGGAGTAAAGCCCAATACCTTGAACATCTTTGCAATAGAACTGAATTATTTTTCCTTAGATTTTGCAATACACCAGTCTCCAGGGATGACTATTATCCTTTGGAATTTACACTGACTTCCTTGACGAGTGTATGCCTGTTTGTGTGTATGTGTGTGTGTGTGTGTGTGTATGTGTAAAAATCCTATATGTGTGCAGCTATTCTATTTCTGGAGTGCTTAAGATAGAGGACACTAATGATAGACAAAGATTTATCAAATGCCTCTGTTTGAGGGTTTGTTTGTTTTTTTTTTTCAGTAAGACATCAGAACATTTTGATCTGCAGGTACCATAAAGTAATACAGAGCTTTATTTTTCACAGCCAATCCAGTGTTGGCTTTGGCAGAGGAAAGGAGGCCAGGTGTTTGTCACCTGAAGCAGTATTTTCAGTTTGGAACAAACAACATTTAATACTGGCCAAAATGGTGCTATTAGATCTATGGGTGAAGAACTTAAAACTACACTTGGAATTCCTTACTACCAAAATTCTTTTTCTATAAGAAGTCCTTTCTTGAGACTTCCTACTTTTGAGTATTACATTTTTAGTGAAAGTGAGTGCCATTATAAACATTAGGCATGGAAAAGTGAAGCAGCAAGAGCTGTAATATCTACTATTTAAATTGTTAAGACTTTTTGTAAAGTCTTAAAGGTTGGAAATGTAAAGAATTAAGAATACATTAAAAATACATTTGTGAGATCTGGAAAGTACCGTTGGAGTTCAATGATTCCCTTTTTTCGCAATATAATGTCACCTCTCTTCCTTTTATTTCTCTATTTATGTATTTAAGCATAAATGTGCATGTGCACTTATAGTGTATCAGGTCCCCATTAAGATTATTAAGAGAGCTCGCTTAATATTGGTTCCAAGTTTAATGTCCAAGGTAGAGGCTTGGATTTTTCTAGGTGTCTGTTGTTACGGTCCAGTGCCATTTCACGGCAAAAAATATTGACTGTCAGTGGGAACTTGACATTTAAAATCCTCCTGCACCATTGATCCTCCCTGTAAATATCTTTACAATAATCTTTTTATTAAAAAACTTCTAAGAAAGATGAACTAAGGATTGGAAAAGAACTGTTAATGAGTAAAAAATGTAACTAACCCCAGACACACTTTAGATATTTGATATAAGATGTTTGGAATATATTTTAGGTATTAGATATTTGGAAGATTACTGTGGATGATTATTGACTTCCTGCACAGAAATGGTCTATTTTTTAATATCTCAGATCCTAATACAATTCCTGAATTCACACCATTTTAACTTGTATTCTTTAAATAGAATGAAGGATCAGTTCACTCTTTTAAAACAAACGTTTATTCTTTTTCTAGCATTCCAAGAAAAATAATATTAATTCTATTTAACTGGCATAAATGCAGATTATCTTTATCATTAAAGAAGTAAACCTACTTGTCAGAAATATAATAAAAAGTAATCAGAAAATTAATTAAGCAGTTTGTCCCATAAGGGTACACAGGAATCATCTTACAGGAATCCACAGAGATCTCTGTGTGGCTGCAGAACACAAAAAACCCCGCAGCTGACACTTTTAGTTTAATGTTTCTTGTGACTCGAGTCATCTTAGCAAAGAAGTCAATACGGGGCTCCTCCAGATGCTGCTCTCTGGGCCTCTGAGTTTGTGCACGTTGAGAAAGAGCTGGGAGAAGGACAAAGCATTTTCCATGGCCACGTGCAGACAAGTGACTGTTACGAAAAATAGTTAACAGCTATTAATTACCATTAGCAGGTACAAGGCATCAAATCCAGTGACAAATCTCAGATAACACAAACCTGATTTGCATGTACTGACCCTCACCTTGCTTTTTAAACCACAGCTTTTATCACAAGCGGGGTCTATTCAGATGACTAAGAGTTATTGCTGTCATCATCATCATACATGGCAGGTTTTTTTCAGCCTGTGTCATAAATTCTATTCCCAAGTACTTTCAGAGAGCATTTTATTTGGTCCTTTTGGCTTCAAATGAGAGTTGAGTAGTTTTGTCTCCAATCCACGCTGCCTATGCACTTTGTGCATCCCTTCACTTGCACTGCCAAAATTTAGATGGTGTTTTGTTAAGTAAAACTCCGCATAACATAGAGACTGCTCAAATTTATAAAGCAAAAAACCTGTAGAAGATTGAGATCATCACATGGCACAAGGACCTCGATCCTGAATGTTTCCCCGTGAAATATGAGGACAGGTGTAGTTCTGATGAGCGTTAGCTCTGATATAAATCAGGAAAATCCGCTCTGAAGTTAGCAGAGTGGTACTAGTCTAAAAAGGATCTGGGAAGATCAGGCTACACATACCTGACTAATATGAATGTGAAATTTTCTGTGTCTTTATTTGTGTATGTATAGATATCAAGATATTTTTATTTTCAGAATTATCTCTGCTACTAGGAGAATTTTTGTCAAAAAAAAAAAAAAAGAAAAAGAAGAAGTTAGGTCTAGAACATAAAATGCTTGATTCTGAATTATTTGAAGGTGTTGTCCAGATAAAACGCCATGGTTCATATTTTTTTTTTTTAATCTGCTGTCATTTGGACTTCACTACTTAGATTTCAAATGTAATTATATTTGGCTATCCTTAGACTACATCAACAAAAAATTTGCCAGAGCTGTTACTAGAGCTAATTCAGTCTAGAGATACATTTTCAAACACTGTTAATTGGTGTGTCAATTGCACTATGCAAATTTACTGAAATTGAGGATCTGGATCTTAGAGATTGTTTTCAAAGAGGAATGAATCAAAAAAGTGGTGAATATTGCTCCTAGATAATATTGCAGAAGATTCTCTAGGAATAGCTGTACAGTAGCAAGTTAGTAGTAGCAAGTCAATAGTGCTGGTTAGCTTTGGAAGAAAAAGCCACTGTGCCAGTGTCCTTCACAAAGATTTTGAGTTATTCGGTTTAGACTGAAAAGAGTAGTTGCATGTGAGACTTGGTAATTTTCCACAAAACCAAAATGAGCTTTATTGACTTACTACTGTTCTGTGTTGTGTGTAGCATTCTCTCCAGACACCTCTATTTTTTTGTTTGTTTGTTTGTTTTAAAACCCTCTTATGGATGTAATCTAGACAAGCAACAATATAAATAATAACAATGGGATTTATGTGTGTGCAGTTAGTATAAAAGTGGACATCATTTGGAGCCAGCTGTGCCACTACCTGTTGTGATGGAAATGGAGTTACGATTGCTAAATATTCATTTGGTTGCTGTTTATTAAATGAATGTTGGTTTGGATTAATATAAGCCGTTATGAAAAAATCAGCAGGGTGGAAACAGAGTACGTCAAGGTAAGCCAGATAGTCAGAGATTCTTAAAGGGCATTGGCATTGTAGGATACCTCTGCAGTCAAAAATACTTCAGTAATCAAAAGGGGGGAAAAAAGCAGAGCTAAGGGGTTGTTTTGGGAGAACATAAAAGTTACAGGATCCCACTGATTTCTGCAATATCTCTGACGGCTTTCTCAGGAGCACAGTTTGGAGACAAGAGGTTGGTTGACTGCATAGTGCCTAAAGTGGCAGTGTGCTATTATTATTCTGAGTTTCATTACTATTGACAAAATCAATAATAATTTATAAGAAAGCTGCCAGGAGTATCTCAGTGATGCAGAGACCTAGCCAAGGGAACTTGGGTGAGGTTTTCCCAAAGGAGAGGAGAAAAGTGTGTCTAAGCAGATGGCTGCGGCTGTAGGGTCACCCACGTCCCCCTGCAACATCCTGTTTCTCTAGTGCTGGAGAGGAGACACTTGTGTATCCCTTGGTTTTCTTCCCCACTTTGGGAAAAGAAGTAGGAAGAAAGGTGTTGTTTACTATATGTGGGCCTTGAAAGCCTGAGAAATGCATTTCGCACAGTGTCATGCCTGAAGAAAACTTTGCTTCCTTCTGATGCGTGAGGCCAAGCTATTTAAGTACCATTGTTATGTAAATATTTACATTTGTAAAAAATACTTTTTCTCGTAATAATTATATCCATTCAATGCATACCATACTCGCTTAGCAGCAAACATTAAAACAAGATCCTCACAAAGAGAAACCCTAGTCGTTTGGCAAAGAAGACTGCAATAATCCTCTGCTGCTCTCTCCCCCCTCCATTTTAATTGTTAATAACTTTTCAGCATGCAGGAGAAGTAATCTCCCACCATGCTAAAGCAGTCAACCTAATTGAAAAGAAATACAAGTCATCTAATGCACAGCTGAAAAATTCAGCTAAAATGCAATCTGTCATTATCTTTCCAATGCCAATTTTAAATAGGTATTAAAGTAAATGGGGGAAACATCTTCTCATTTCGCTTGCGGTATCATTTCGTTTTTAGAGAAATCCCTAATCCCCAAATGAAGATTCTGCCTGATATCCAACAAAACACTCAAGACTCAGCCTCAAGTGTCTTGGAAACCAGATCCAAAAATAGAGGAAAAATTTCCGTATCGTGAATTAATCTCATTTGAAAATGATTTTAAAAATACAGTTTATGCAATGCAAATCCTCGCTCCCAGAATAACCTGTATTTGTGGTTGTTATGCCACAGTCAAGAGATAAATTACTGCTCAGTGAGCTGTTTCAGCATGGCAACGTGAACTGCAGCTAGGATTAAGGAAACTGATGAAGCATAACGTACCATGAAAGAAATGAAAACATTTTATGGGACATTATAGGTATTATTGGCAGGTTTCTACTTTTTGATACAATGAACTCTTTCAGCAGGAGATCGTATTTGAAAAGTATCCTGCATTAGAAAATTATATGCCACATTTAAAAGTATTCACACTTTCAGCCCCCAAATTATTATGCGCTCTATAACACGTTTCAATTTAATTGGAAGAATATTGTGTTGTGATGCTGAAAACTTGTTTAATGGAGATAATATTTCAGCTTGGTAGGGAAAGTTGGATTCATTTGAAGCTGAGACATCCTCAGATTTGTAATTACCAAAGCGTGCTTCTGAGGAGGTAAAAGTATATTGAAAACATGTCAGATGGGGCCTTATAGAAAATCCATCAAACCCTTAACAGGTCAAGCTCAAACAAAATCTTACTAAAGCTATTACCATCAAAGTGTATTTGGTTCTGGTCTCAGGACAACTTTCTTCAGACTCCTCCACTGACTGAAATTTCCACAACTGCAGAAACCTCAGGATCTATACTATACTACATGTGCTCAGCAAGTGTAAGAAAATAGCTGGTTAAAAAGATACCACTATATGTCAAGTTGGAAAAGAGAGTTTTTAGCATTCTACTCTAAAATGACAGCTAATTATTTTTTCCTTCAGCAGCCTTGCTTTCTCTATTCCTTCCCTGAAGTAGCAAAAGATTCAGCCTGATTGAACAAAGTCTATGCTCTCAGGAGAAATCATCTGCTGGTAGAAAATTATATGACATTTCTTATGTTATTCTTTTCAGTGTTCACAAACTGGAAAATTTTGTACTCCAATAGAGACCTCCGTTGTAGCTACAGTTGTAGTGGTAGAGAAGAAGAGAACAAGAAATAGGGTTAGGAAGAATCACATCCTGCTGTGTACATTCTACACTGTCCTTTTATATGAATAAATAGCTTCTAGTGTTTTGGAGGGATCTAATTCAGTAGTTTTCAAGACTCTTTCTGTGAGGTAGTATAAGTCTCTTCTCACTCAGTTTCCATGTAGTCCTAAATTCATGGGGCACACAGATGCTCAGAGAAAGATTTCTTTACGTGGTGCTTCTCCAAACTGTGTTTTTGCTCTGTCTGCATTCTGCGTGGGCTTGCACATAAACATGGTTAGTGACAAAGCTTATTGTCTCACTGCTGGAAATCAGTACTAGAGAGTAGGTTTAGACTAGATAATACGAAAAAAAATCTTTTCTATGTGGATAGTGAGGCACTGGAACTTGTTGTTCAGAGTTGTGGATGCCCCATTGCTGGAAGTGTTCAAGGCCAGGTTGGCTGGAATTCTGCGCAACCTGGTCTACTGAGATGTTGTGTCTCTGTCCATGGTGGGGGAGGTTGGGACTAGATGATCCTTGAGGTCCTTTCCAACCCAAACCACTCCATGACTCTATAAAGCTTAAGAGACATTTCAAGTAGGGGAAAAAAAGCTCTTCTTGTTTGACTTTTATAGTTGTTCTGGTGCTATTTTATAAGTCAAAGCTGAAAACCAGGTATATTTCTGGTGGAACTCACACAGGGAAGTATTAACCCCTGGAACAGGCTCCTTAGGGAAGTGATTGAGTCACCATCCTTGAAAGTGTTCAAAAAATGACTAAGTGTGGCAATTTTTGATCTGTTTTAGTGGCATGGTTGTATATGGTTGAAGACTGGACTCGACCTTGGAGCTCTTTTCCCACTTTAATGATTCTGTGATTCTAAGAAGAAGGAAGATAAAGAAACACTGAGGAGAATCATGGTGAAGACTGTTTGGAATATGAACTACATGATTTTATATCAGTTGCGTTATTCTTCACTGCAAACCAAGATATAAAAGATGTGTTTTTCATGCTCTCTGTATTTAATTTAGAATCTGGAAAGAAGGGACAAAACAATGACAATAATAATAAAAGTGATATTAATAATAATCTCTTGCAGGGGCAGAGAGGAAAAAGGGAATTTAGGTGATATTGTAGTGAGACTGCATGTGGAATGCAGATTAGTAGGAATTAGGTAAAAGAAAATGTTTGTGCAAAACACTGCCTATCTGAATACAGATTTCATAATCAGCACAAGACAAGGTTGAAAACAGAGAATGTTATTCTTATGTCCTTCAAAATGTCATTGTTTTCAGAAGTTATACTGTGCTGAATGCATCATACTATGCAGCACAGGATCTAGATGAGAAAATCAAACCAGCAAACTCATAACACCCAAAACATCTACTTTTCAAAAGCAAACTACTAAAACTAAGGAGAGAGCAAAGGCAGAGGAAGGGTATTTTCTTGGCATTTGGTAGCAATGTCTTGCCCATTGTTATAACTGTGGCGTATGGAAAATTTTCAGTAACCTTCCCCCCACATCAAGCTATCGGCACTTCTGGTGGAAACTACCTCTTCTGTCTGTTCTAAAACATGTAAGTTAAAAAGTAAATTGTTAGAAAACCTTAAATTATACTTCTTATGCATGCTTATTTATACTTCTTATACTACTTATTTATATAATATAGGAGAAGTGATAACATGCAATTTTCAAAACAGAATGGGGGTTCTATATATTCCGTTGTTCTCTGCCAGAGCTTAAAGGTGGTCAGGTTCTCTGGAGGGGAAAGAGTATAAGCAGGACAGGATATTCTAGAACTCTGATTGAGTGCTTGCAGGTTATATTTATCAATGAAATTTCTTAAAAATATTAAAATATCTGTTACCAATCGGCAGTTGGTTAAGTGTTCATAGACTATCTAGAGTTCCAGTCGGATGGTTGCTTTTTTTTTAGTGTCTAGGGAAATGCCCTCAATGTGTAGGCTGAGTGACCATAATTCTTTTTCTTCTCAATCCATGTCTCCCAAACATGCTCCACAAATTCTTTCAGTTAAACTGTGCAATTAAGTTTACTTTGCATTTAATGACTCTCAATCAGATCTATGCTGGGGCTCAGCATGGTAATTGATACAAGGTGGTCGTGTTTGACGCATATTTCGGGGGGGGTGAGAGAACATTTTTGCAAAAATAATAAAAACCCTGATAAAAAGTATTTTCTATTCCCTGTAATTGCCAAATATCCTTAGCTAAAGTTAACTGCCACAGAAACTGCCCCCAGTGTCCTCATCACTAACAACAGGACAAGTCCCAGCTGGAACCATTTATTGGCTTAGTCAAGTGCTCCACTGCTTTGTTCTAAATACGTCAACTTTGATTCATCCTCGGGCTTAGTTGCTGTCAAACACTGTTAAATGGAACTGGAATCAGCATTGCACCTAGGCATCCACTAAGCCAAAACCATAATCACTTCTGCAGAAATGTTAGTAATCTGTGGCACTAAAGAGTCATGGCATTCCTGTGAGGGTACCTTGTACAAAAAGGAAGTCTGGTCTCAGCTTTGGCACCAGCCAGAGGTAAGAAGTTAGTAACATCAGTACTGAAAGCTTTGGCAACAAGCTTTGTGACCTCAGAAGAGTGAAACTTCTTTTTATTTCTGTGATTGGTACTGTCAGGGCACATGCAGGAGTACATCATGAGACCGGAGTTTGGATTATCCTCACCAACTACAGCATTGGCAGTGTTTAGATTAACATTTGATTGGAGCTTGTTGGTGTGAGACTAAATGGAAAAAATTAGTCATTTTGAGAGATGAATAGTAAAGCACAAAATATTTTAAAGTGGGTAAGGGAAAAACAGGTTTCATCTACAGGCTGCAAAAGCAGTTAAAGGAATCTACTCAGAATGACATATCTTCTTCTGCTCATACAGTGCAAAGGTTTTACGCAGCATTTAAACAGATTTCAAAGGGTATTGTTAAGGAAAACAGCACCTGAAAGCAGCATATACTTGGGTGCCATGTGAGATATTAGGAAGGAATACTACCAATAATTGCTAATGCAGTAATTTATGGTAAAATTTGAATGCAAGCTGGGTAAACGGAGATTCACATGATATTTGACCACACTGTGATTTATTTTGAGCAGGGGTCTTCAAAATGTGGAAATGAATCCCAAGGCCTCCTAGGGATGCACGCCTTTGGTAACTTACGCAGACGAGTCTTTGACCCTATATGTTTCTTTTCTGTAAAGTAGAGAGTGAATGACATGGCCTCACATATTTTAAGTGGTACATAAAGGTACATTCTCTGTAATCTGTTGTAAATGTCCTCAGGGTGTGCCAGGGGAGATATAGGCTGAGTATTAGGAAAAATTCTTCACCGAGGGAGTTGCCAGACACTAGAACAGTCTGCCCAGGGTAGCTGTGGAGTCACCACCCCTGAAGGTATTTAAAAGATGGGTAGATGTGGCACTTGGGGACATGGTTTACTGGTGGACCTGGCAGTGTTGGGTTAACAGTTTGAGTCTACGAATCTACAGGTATTTTCCAATCAAAGTTATTCTGTGATTTTGTATTATTCTGTGATCCATTCAGTAAAACTTCTACATAAACCTATTCTTTTCTTCATGTAATCCATAGGGCTTTGGATGGCAAGGTCACTTTCTCTTCACCAATGACCGAGGCTTCTCTTGCAGTTGGCTCCTAACTATTGCCCAATTCTCCTGTGGAATTCCAGTACTCACTGCCTTTTTGAAAAGGTCAAGATTCCTGGAGCAGAGAAGAGAGATTACTGAGGAATACGACAAATAGAGTAGCTGAAGATTTCCATCCTTCCCTTCCATAATTTCTTCTAAAAACCTATTCTGGGCTTGGAAAATCTTCCAAATACATGTGTGATCTCATGGGTAGGTGGGTTTGAAGAAGAGGAATTCCCAGATTCTGGCATGTCAGCAATTCGTGCTGTCTTCACAGCATTGCTGGTTTGCTTTTTTAGTGCATGCAGTGTAAGTGTATGTCTGTGCACAGGGATAAAACACTTGCGAGTAAAAAGTCTTCACTCACTCCAGCAACAATGATTTGAATATTTTGTGCTCTGGGCAAAGCACAGGAAGAGTTAAGGCTTGTTTAGTTGTCAGCCTGCCACAATATTTACTTTTGTATTTACAAGTATTCAGGGCATCTGATTCAAGCAAATCTAAGAAGGATTTCACCTTAAATCATTAGCACAACAGAAGTCAAAAACTTGTAATACATTTCTTCGCAGTATTTTAAAGAAAAATAACATGAAGGCCATATCACATCAATGGTTAAATGTGCTAGAAAAACCATTGTGACTGCAATTCTTTTTTGAATTTAATTTCAAGATTTCTAGATAATAATAATTTAACTCCTTTTATGTTATGTGTATTCAATTTTATAGCAAACTAATTAGAATCCTGGAAATTGCATAACTGCACGTTAGATCTGAAACATCAATGCTCTAATATTTCATTAATGAGGAAAGAACTGTAAATAACTAATGGATTTCATTAACACTAATATATATAACAACAGGAATAGTTGGTAGGCTAAGGATTTTTAGTGAGAAGTCTGTGGAAGTAGAAGTCAGTGAAAGGTAAGATAATAAACTTGTTTGACACACCGAGGAGCTGGTATAACTTTGGCAGTCATAGGGTGAAGGCACTGTACTTGATAACTTGGTAGCTAGAAGAGCCCTGAAGTGACAGCATTTGACATGCCTGGGAGATCTCATCAAAGGGAAAGGAAGATCTCTGACAAGAGAAATACTAAAAAGGACTCCTGGTGGGAAAGCTGCTGCCGTGCAGAAAACTGTTTCAGATAAAGATATCCAAGAAACTCCTGCCCCCTGGGATGCAGCGGCATTTCTAATAATTGATGGAGTATTATTAAGATATGTTGGCAAAGATACTTTTGGAACAGTATGAATAGCACCAAGTGTATAATAAGAAAGTAACACTTCATTAGTTTACTTCTGTTGTGGCTTAAGAAACAAGTTTTGAGCCTTTTGTGGTACGCAGGCAGTTATTGATGCTTTGGTAATTAGACTACATCAGAAGTAGAGACACACTACCAATGTTGTAGCCCTTTTTTAACAGTACTTCAATAAATTTCGTAGTAATGTGGTTACTGATTAATTCAGCTCTTATAAATACAATAGCTTTGTAATGCACTTATTTGCATTGACCTAATGTTCCAGACCAACTACACGTTGCACTGCCTCTTCCCCAGGTTCAGTGCTAAAAGAGAACAGCTTAGTTTATCTGATGCATAAAGCTAACTTCAAACACATCCTTGAGTCTCCTGTCAGCAAGGAAACACAAACTTTTCTGGCTGGTGAAACAGCTGAGTGTAGCTCAGAGCCATTCCTATGTTTAGAAGAGGTTGGCAGGTCATCCAGCAGCAAATACAAATGAGAACGCAAGAAAGAGGAATCTGTCCCTGGTGCGGAATTACTTCTGCAATGCCACCTGGTCCAGAACTTCTTTATAAAACCCCAGAAGGTATCACCTATCAGCTAAAGGGCGGGCTGCAGTGCAGCAGCCAGTACATAGGGGAACAGGTGTAGAATAAGTAGAGAAATAAAACGTAGTAAAAAGAACCCATACATGCAAGAAAATCTGTCCTTCTGCAGAAAGTTAGTGACCCAAACCCCACTTTTTCCATCTGTCTGGTCTTGGTTTGAACTTTAGTTGTGAACAGATGATCTGTATATCACGTCACCTTTTGTTCCAGGTCTTTAAAGATCTCTGACCACTGGAAAAAAAAACAGAAAAGTTACTCTTCTGCTTACAAAGCTCTGTTAAAATTTTTAAAGCCTTTGGTCTTTTTTTCTGGACAAAGCTGGAGCTTTGAATGCAAAGTTTGAGGGAATTATACTGCTGCTAATTTCTGGTATCTCAAGTAGTGCCTACAATCCAAAGGCAAAATATTGAAAGAGCAATAATTAGGCATATTTTTTTCTACCACTGTGTTTTACACACAAATAAAAATCCTGGGGAGGAGTTAATTAGCTCTTCAAGACACAGGACACTGTAAACTTTCAGTTGGAGACTATAAATCCAGAAAGGGACCATAATAGTCTTCCTAAACTCACAACATATATGGCAGAGACCATTATGTTCCCGAATTAGCTCCCATTTAAACCATCTTACATATAATCTGAGATTTAAATGAAGTTTTGAAGAATTCCCTATGTTGTAGGGCAGTTGATCGGTAGCTCTATGCTGCAGTAAATTTGGTATTGCCACTGCTAGCCAAAAGACACAGATGTTGCATTAGCCCCGCAAATCACCCGGGCTGAGCCCAGCCAGGCTTGCTTTGGCTGCCCTTCCTTGGCTTGCCTAAAGATGTGGTTTAGCTTTTTTTTGTCTGATGAGCAGTTGAATATTTCCTGACTTGTTTTTCTTTAGGTTGGCCCTGTGTAATTGTGTGATGCAGTGTTATAATAATTTTGTTGCATCTCTGTAAATAATAACCAGTAATAGTAGTATGTTCTTTGTAGGGTGAAATACCTCTGACCCCAAAAAAAATGATATGGAGTTGAGGAGGAACAGGCAAAGGACGGTAGCAAAGGTCTTCCTTGAAAGGCACAGCCTGGGGATGAGAGCCAATGTTATAAACATGTTATAAACAAATTCCCAGTGTTCCTGAGAAATACAGCCTTGGAAGTCACACAAAACCAGTTACAGGGCGAAACAAAAGGAAGAGCAAATGTCTAGAATACTCAATACACACACACTATGTGTGTCACAGTGTATGAGGATAAAATGTAGAGGTGTAGACTAATGGAGATCAAGGTATAGCGTGGATTAAAACCAATCAGAATCAAAGTCATGCAGACCTTAGACTTGGGAAAAGCAGAAAACCCACTGTCAGCATCATACTCCTCGTGGTGTAGAAGGCTGACCTCTGATCCCGGTTTCCCCACTTTTTCCCCTTGAAAGAGTTCTCATTCCTGACTTTAGCATCTGGAGGAGCAGGGGAAAGGGTAGCACAATACCAGTGAAAGGTTGGATACACAGGGTGCACGGATAAATTTTAAAGTGTGCTATTAACGAGGCTTTTTGTATAATAATATACTTTGAACAATCAGCATTATTATTGTTGTAACTGGGGTAGTGAGTCTTTGAATAGGCATGTAAAAGTTCAGACTAACAATGAATTCTTGGCGGAAAATATAAGATTTTTTTTTTTCTCTAGCCCACAAAAGCTGCAAAAGATGCAGATTCTATCATTAATTAGCCTCAGTCATAAATCTGCATTTTAAAAAATTATTATATATGTCTAGATTAACAATTGCCACCCTGTCTGAATTTGTCATGTCTGGCTTCTGCTACATGAATCTTTGAGAGACTGTACATCCCTCTGTAGTCAAATTAATATTCCACAGGCAAGTTATTTAGAGTTCAAGTAAGTTTTTAACTTCTTGTTTGAAAAAATGGAATAGATTCTGATTTACCAGTGACTTTTAAAAACAAAATGTGACTTTTAGTGTTATTCTCATGTCTCTTTACTTTTTCAATTTTACAGAATCTTCTGAAATCAAATGTAGTAGACTCAGATAGATTATGCCAGTATTGGTTATTCCCATGGTGGGAAAACATTTTTTCTATTCCTACCTATTGTCCTCTGTACATGAAGCTCTTTGTTCTTTTTGCCTTGATCTGACTCTAGAAATTAATGTCAGACTGATGATTTCATTTGCTGTCCTAAAGGAGGCCCCACCTGCCAGTAAAACATGAAAATATTTTCTAACCATAATATATGCCATAAAAGCTGTTTTGAATTTTCTTTGCTGAGACCATCTTTCCTTCCTTTCATTTCCCTTGGTATTTTGCTGAATCCCTCATTTCTAATATTGTTTGTTATTGTCTGCTTTCCCCTTTCCTATTTAATGCAAGTTTTTTAATTTAAGAATGCTGGGATTTTGTTTTACTTGTGTTAGCCTGGTTTCTAGTTCAGCAGAATTTTAAGACAGGGACCAAAAGTCCGCTTGAATGTTCTGGCTATGTTTTTCCCTTACCTAGCCTTTCTAATGGTTTATTTTATAATGATTATTTCTTTTGATAATGGTTTACTTCTTCAGCCATGAGTCTTTGCCTTTAACAGCTTAAACCTACAGTTTGTGCGTGTTAAAACAGCTGAGCTACATGGATGGCACTTGAGCAAGCAGCCTTTAAAGCTGTGATATCAAACTCTCTCTGTGAGAATGAGATCTGACATGGAGTCCAGCATGCCAGACCACTCACTGTAGAAAGTAGATGCCAGTTGCTGACAATTGTTTCAGAAACTCAAAAATTATTTTTTTATAATGGGAAGAACGATACGTTGCGAGGAGATCATAGTGAACTCATCCCTGATAATAAAGTTGGAGTTTTTTATGCGATATAAAGCATAACGAATAACTTGCTATGACTTTCTCTCATTTAGACTGTGGCTTGGTACAGAGTATATGCTATTTTAATATCCAGATTTCTAATATTTCTAATATTTTTTTCTCTCTCAATTTCTCTTGTTGCCTCAGTAATCTGATTCTCAGCATAAGTGATTCACAGTGTACAAGTCAGCACTTGTTCTTCCCTTTATTCTTTCTGTTTGCATCAATTAATATCATTCAGCTTGCTCATCCCTTCCAGATCCAAGGTTCATTGAAGATAGCAGAAAGACTTCTGACGACTTCACTCTGATTTGAATGAAAGAGTTACTTGGGTATAGAGAATTTTATGTGATGTCAACCAAGCTGCACGATGAGATGGTGCAAATACTTAGCATGACTGAGGGCACAAAATGTCCATATTTCGTGCAGAGTTCATCAAAATCTATTTCGGGTCCTAATGTGAAAAAGAAGAAAAAAAAAATTGACAGCCTGTCTGTTTTGGCAGGTAGTCACTGGGATTCATACAGCAGAAATGCCTTAGTGAATTTGGGAAAAATCCACTTTTGTAATTAGAAAGCACTGAACACTCAAAAGATATGTATTTCCAGTCATACCATTTAAAAAACACCCAACAAAATAGGTTGGATTCTAAATATGCTGATTTTTGTAGGTATTTTCCTATTGGAAACCCTTATGATTCATAGATCAGTTTGTTTCAATTAAACACCTTTAAACAAATATCGAGCAGTCATTTTGCCCACGAATTGAAAACAAAGCATCTCAAAGAGATAGTCTGTTGTCATACCCAGCAAACTGGATTTTTCACTTTATCTGCAAATATTATCATTTTTCTTTTATGCATGGTAATGGATTGACCTAGTGGGTCAAACAGTTAATATAATTTACCTCCACAGTTTTCTGCTTGCTGGCCATGACATATGTTCACCAGCGCAGATCAAATAGTTGCCCATTGGTAAAAATTCCTAATAAAAGCATGGTGAGTTTTACAGCACTGAAATGCTGGTCAGTAAAATGTGTTCTTTCTTACTAGATAGAGACCTCTCAACTTCGACTTCTTTCAGTACTTGAGACCCCCTTGACATGTTATCGAGTGGATGACTCCTGGGATTGCCCAGGCAAAGGGACCAGTTACTGGGAGTGATGAGCAGGAAAAAGCAGAGGGGCCATCCTTCAGGCACTTGAGAGAAAAAGGCAATTCATAGAGTTCCATGCAGCAACGGAGAGTTAAGAGGACTGTGCATAATGCATGATGCACAAAAGGCATGCGGTCTCAGATACCTTTGAATGCTACGTGAGAGGAAGTATGAGCTAAATAACCCTGGATTTTTTTTTAATCCAAGTTCAGAAGCAGACCACAACAGAGGGTTCATAATCACCTGCTCGCTCGCAAGCTGTTAGATTGTATGGAAAAATCTATGCATTCTGATTTTTTAAAGCTACCTTTGAAAGTTTGTCATTAATGGGAAATCTATCCGGTTAAATAAAAGTCAATCACCAGATAGAGTTTATATGCACTAGAAAAAGGAATTGTGCATTATCAGCTCATACAGTGCTACTACAGTGTCTCTGTGGAAGAGATTCCTTAAACTAGCCTGGTTTTTTACATTTTTTTTTTTTCTTTAGCACTTACTAGATGGAGTGGGAAAATCATAGAATCATAGATTATCAGGTTGGAAGGGAAGGATCGCCTGGTCCAACCTTTCTTGGCAAAAACATGGTCTAGATAAGATGGCCCAGCACCCTGCCCAGTTGAATCTTAAAAGTGTTCAACACTGGGCAATCCACCACTTCCCTGACATTATTCTAGTGGCTGATTTACTCTTTGAAAACGGGATTCTCCATCTTTTTTGTAGACAGTATTTAAATACTGGAATTTGGTGATAAGGTCTTCCCTAAACCTTCTTTTCTCAAGGCTGAAAAAACCCAGCTCTCACAGCCTTTCCTTACACACCAGACTTCCCAAACCTGTTGCTCTTATATTAAACCTGTTTTTGTTGATACTTCTGCCAGTGATTCTTTAAGGGACCTTAAAATACTAATTTCTGACACCCTTCTCTGGATCCTCGACAGCCTGTCCATGCATTTTTTGCACAGCATGGACCAAAGCTAAACACAGTATTTCAGGTATGGCCTGTAAAGCCCTGAGTGCAGTGGTACAATGACTTCTTTATCTCTGGTAGTGATGTTTTGTTGATAAAACCCAACATCCCCTTGGATCCTTTTTTTTTGCCACAGCAGCACACTGTTCACTCATAATGAGTTTTCCCACCAGGACTAAGCAAGACCCTTTCCACAGAGCTACTCCCCAGCTTGGTATATCCCAGCCTGTGTCGCTCTCCTGGATGATATTTTTCCAGTTGTAAGACTACACTTGTCCTCGTTGAACTTCATAAGGTCCCTGTTAACCCAGTCTGTCTAGGTCTTCCTGCAGTGTAGGTCTTCCTTCCAAAGTGCCCACTTCCCCATTCAGTTTGGTACCATCAGCAAACTTTGTCAGCGTACAGCTTATCCCATCTTCCAGTTTGCTTATGGAGATCTCGAACAGCGTTGGACCCAGTATCGATCGCTTGGGACAGGTTGCCCATTTGGAAAGGAGCCACTTACCATCACCCTCTGGGTGCTGCCTGCCAGGAGTTCCCCACCCGGTACATGGACCACTTTTCCAGACCATAACGCATCAGCTGCTCTAGGACGAGGCTGTGGGAATCTACATCGAAAGTCTTGGAGAAATTCAGGTAGGTAATGTCCATCACTTGTGCCAAATCAGCTGAGCAGGTTACTTTGTCACAGAAGGTGATCAGGTTTGTCAAGGACAATTCGCTCCTGGGTGAATCCAAGCTTGCTTTTCCCAATCATGCGCTTCATCTGACTTGTGCTAGCCCATGGGAGGATTCCCTTTCTCTGGGAAAGGATCGCCTTCGCTGGGAAAGGACTGATGCAACTCTAATTTCCTTCATCCTCCTTTAAGCCCTTCTTGTGGATGGCAGTGACATTAGCCTTCTTCCAGTCTTCTGAAGCATGCCCTGATCTCCACAACTTCTCATTCTTAATGGAGAGCAGCCTCTCAAAGACATCAGGCAGCTCCCTTGACACCCTCACATGGATATTTCCAGGGCCCATTGACTTGTAGGAGTCAAGTTCTTGTAACAGTGCTTATACTCTTCCTTCTCTGATAGCGGGTCTGTGTCTGCTTCAACTTGGAGATTAAATTTTTCCCCTTCGCTTGTGCATCCACAAGCTTTCACTTTTCTTTTTCTTCCTTTAGTAAACTGCCTTATCTCACCTTACTAGTCCTTTTCCATCGTATTTTCTCTCCTCTGCCCTGCTGGGAAGGGGAATGATAGAGAGGCTTGATGGCATTTGGAACCCAGCCAAGGTCAACCCACCACACCTGGACTTTTTTTACAAGGGCTGGGATGAAAAGCTACTTAGATGTCTCAGCAATAATATAAGCATGAGGCCCTATGCTGTTTCTCAATATCTGAAAAGATCTTGTGTGAATGTTAGAGGCGTACTTACTTAAGAGAACTAACCAGCCAACCACTGTATTTGCGTCTGTCAGAAAAAAAAAAAGTTATAACTTCATGCATTAAACTGCCTAATTCAGAATTCCTTCCAGAAAAATGAACCTTTTAAAATGTAAGAATTTTACAAACAGGTAAATCTCTCATATAGAGGCAGAATAAAGTTTAAGAACCTTAAAATATTTGTGTTTCCATTTGCATATTTTGAAAAAGGCATGGAAAAATCACATCTGCAGACCCTTACAATGATTGTTATGAGATCTCTCCTTCAGCCACCTGAGATACGTATTGTAAATCTGGAACACAGGATTCTTTAATACCTTGCGTCTTTCACCGCACCATAGCAATGAAATGATACGCACATAGTATTCATAAATAAAACAACTAATTCCAGTTCAGCTTTGAGCATGTAACCCAGTGACCCACACTGCAGAAGCAGGCATAAAAAGATTACACACTCTTTTTTTTTTCTCATGTTGGGCTTATCAACATCCTTTCTCACAGGACATTACTTAGGGAAAGAGTATGGGTAATATTCTTGTTCTACACACTCAAAGTCTGTTAATGAGGATTAATGTGAGGCTTAGTCATAGAATTTTAAATATTTGCAATGCACCTGTTTACACAGTATCACTTTGAGGTTAAATACCCAGCTTAATACTTATGCCTACTCTTAGTGTCCTTTTACCAGACTATTTTAACAATTAACAAATAAATTAAAAGAATAATGAATGTAATTTTGCATAAATACCTACTCATAATACTGAGTTTTTTCATATCCTTTTTTGTCTGTGTTATAAGCAAAGGTTGTAATATGAGTTGGTCCAATTTGACCACAAAGCACTGGCTGGTGTCATCCAATCCTTTGAAAATCAATTTTTCAATAATGAATTATATATATTACAGACAAACCTTAGGCAGTATGTGTCTATATACTGTTATAAAAGCATCCAGTTGAGAGGGACCTTCAGAAATCAATTTTTCTTCATTGAAGTGGGATCTACTCTATTAGTGTCATTTTTTGACAGAGGTTTGACCAAACCGATTGCTCACTATCCAATTTAAAAAATGACTGCAGATGAGCAAGTGAGGCAACCCTTTAATTTTTTCCATGTCTGGCACAGGCATGGAGAAGAAATTGTTCCATTTCCTTCCAGTGAAGCATTTCACCCACCCGAGGTAGAAGATAGCACTATTTCCCCTGGTACTCCTTTCTACCCGCCTTTCTCTAGAGGAAGAAGCCCTGCTTGTTTCACACATGCTCTGCAGGTCTCCCTCTTCACACCCCTCCCACCCCTTCTTTCCCTTGGGGTTTGCTCTGCTGGTCTGTCCTTTTATCAAAACCAAGTGCTCGAGGCAGGCTCGGTATCCCGCTGAGGTCTTGGAAGCACTTGGCAGAGCAGGAGGATTGCTTCATCTATTTTTCAGAATGAACTTCTATTTGTGCATACCATGGTGACATCTGCCTGTCTCATGAAAACATGACACTGTCGATTTTGCTTGAGCATGTAATACCACATTACCTTCGGGCCCTTTCCTGGAGCAGTGCTGGCTACTTGGTTGTTCCCTGCTTGGTACATCTGCAGCTGGTTGTTCCTAAGTATAGCAGCTTGTATCTCTCCCTTCTGAACTGCTTCTGGAACATTTCTCTACTTTTTTGAGATGTCTTTGATGGCTAGCCCCAGTTTTCAGCATGGTCCTTCCTGTCTTCGTGTTTTCTCTAATTCTACACAGAAGCCTACTCTCTCTCCTTTCATTAATTAAAGATTGAACAGAGCTGTATGAAAGCTGAGGCCCTGTGGGGAGGCATTTAATATTTGCTTCCACTTTGACAGAGAACATTTGGCAAGTCTTCTGGGAGGTACTATCCAACCACTCTTGCACCCAGTTTACAGCAATTCAATCCAGACCATGTTTCCCTAGCTTATGAGATTGTAATGTGAAATAATGTCATGTTTTATAGGAAAGGTACATGATGCTTATTGCTTCTCCCTAACCACATAGCTGGATACTGTGTAGCTGAAGGAAATCAGCCAGTTTTAACATGATTTGTTCTTTACAAATCTCTGTTGGCTCAGCTTTGTTTTGCCTCCCCAGTTTCAAATAATTTATAACCTTTTCATTTTGCTAAACAGGTCTCCTCATCCCTTTTAAGACTCCGATTAATTATATATTCGTAAGAGACTTGATAGTACAACTTCTTTTATTGTACCTGACAAAGATTTTCCTTAGTACAAATACGACATGTAGTTTGAGGCTCATGGCTCCTACAGGATGTAGACATATTTTTGCATTTAGGCCTAGATGACTGTTTAATAAAATTTATTGTTAAAGTATCTTTCATGAATGTCCAGGCCTAAAATTCAGTGTAGTTGTAGCATAACTGATCTGAAACAGGTCAAGCCGGAATAATTGGATTTATTAATTGGCCATAGGAGAAGAAAAGTCTGCAGGAAAAACATCAGTGTTTTGCCTGTGCAGTGCTATACTGTGAATAGGCATTGAATGCATAGGCATGCTAGGAATAATTCTGGATCAAGAACAATTGCAAGTTGTGATAAGATTTTTTTTTGCATTAGCTAAAGGGCTCATGATTTGCTTTTCTCTTTGAGGACTGAGGCTTCAGATGTGAGTCCAGTTTCTCATTTGCATGCGAGATTACGTTTCTCTCTTTTGGCCTAATAGTCGAGTGCATTTGATTTATATATTATTTCTAAAAATACTGAAAATTTTAGGTAACAGGGCAGAAAATTAAATCCTCTATGTGAGTGGAGAGGTGATGAAGTAGGAGAGAAGAGAGGTTTAGTTTCTCCTACGCAATGCTATTTTCCACTGCTGCAGGACAGGCCTAAAAATTGTTATTTAAGAACTCACACTTTATATAGATTAAATTCCTCAGTTCTTATACTATTCGTTGTCACTTCTCTGCCATGGAAACTGAAAACTGAGGTCAGTCAGAGCTATAAAGGTTAGAACTGGCCTAGAGTGACACATCAGTTGTGCAGACTGATAGGGAGAGCACGGGAAGCTGAGGAATCCCATCCATGAGTTCGTTGTGAAGTGCCCAGCAGCAACAGGCATGGTCCATGCAGTGTATGGAAAGGAGCTCCATTCACAAATATTGAGTTTTGCTGAAGCTGGAAAACAGACACTAGATGGGAAGCCTGAATACTGAGCTAAGCAGCGGCTACATCGCAGACCGGCAGCATCTTGCCAACATAATTTCTGGTAACACTGTTGCACTTCATGCTATGATGTGTTAGTAATTGAAGTAGCTGAGCCCTGAAATTCAAAGACGAAATGCTGAAAATTCTGAAAAAGATCTTTAATGTCAACGTTCAGATATAGGTATGGAGAAAGGGCAGGTAGGGGTAGGAAGGGTTTCCATGGCAAAAGCGTTGGAAGAGAAGTAACACTTCTCTGTCATGACAAAACATCACTTGTAAAGTGAACATCCACTTGAAGAAAAAGACACTTTAAGCTCTACAAATGAACTTGCAACCACTAAAATTACAAGCTCAGTAGCTGTATAGACAGAAGTAACCATTAGGGACAAAGGAAAACCCTGCAATATTCACTATTAGGAACTAAAAGTTGACTGCTCCAGTTCGATTTTATGACCTTTTTTATTCTGGATTTAATCTATACATTTATAATATACTTAAATGATGTCATTTTAATCTACAGTGGTGATTCACATCTGGACGATTTTAAGATATTAAAAAGAAATGCATCAAACTTCTACTGCCCTAAGGTAATTAGAGGTAAATCCATTCTCTAATTATTTCTTTTTGACTTTAAGCATTCAGACAATTGACCACTAAGAAACGCTGGTTTCAGAGTCTGATATTAGTGGACATCTGAATTTCTCGAAGTGGTAAATAGAATTGAACTGGATGAATTGAGTAAGGAAACGTAGAACAACCAAGCTTCTTAGCTTGGCATAAAAGGCACTCAGTTAATGTCCCTTTTGCTGAATACCCCTTTTTAGAGCGAGCAGTCTTGAGTATTTGCTGAGGAGGACAAGCAGTTTCCCAGACATGATTAACCAACACTTGAAGTGTGGGGGGGGTTTGACAAATATTTAAAAATGGACATTCTATCTAAAGATTCTTTTTCCTGAAACTGCCCTTAAGACAAGCTAGTGTGCAGAATGGGCAGCTGTGTTGTTTATCTGCATGATGTAGATAATCTTACAGACGAAGCCTTTTGTTATGGTCTTTGTAACAAGTATCATTTAAGCAGCTTAAGGCTTCTTTCGCCTATGTTAAGTCACCACTGTGGAGAGGTTTATAACTCTTACCTCATGCTGTATATCAAGGCTTTTTTGCAGTATCAGTGGACCTGTAATAAAACTGTATTAAGTTCTTAACTCAGTAGATAGATATGTATTGGAAATCACATAACAAGCCATTTGTTACAACCCAAGTAGTTACAGCAATTACAGCAGAACCCATTTCAATTAGTAATAAGATTCAGGTTACGCGATTTGAGATCTTATATTTAGAACAAAAACTCTTTCCGTTCTAAACCTTTTTTTCAGTCTGGAACAATGGTTTGTACTTAAAAATTTAGTTCCATCGTGTTCTCCTACCAAAGTAATTGCAAATGCAAGAACAGGGTTCTCCAGTGCAGGCACAGGTCAGTGCTCAGCTCTGAGCATTGATCCATTCTCTGATTAAATGTCCAGTGTAAGAAATCTGTGACATTGGGTTTTTTTTTTTTTTTTGCTTTGCTCTGTATGGAAAGAGCTAAGATTAACTAGATGGGAGAACTTCCTCCAGGTGAGGTAGATAAGCACTAGAACATTTCCTCGGGAGTGAGAGGTCGTAGAAGGGAGGCCGGTTTAGACTGAAGGAGAGAAACCCCAGTTAGCCATTCATCCATCCATCCATCCATCCATCCATCCATCCATCCATCCATCCATCCATCCATCCATCCATCCATCCTCTTCATGTCCAGCCCCACCTCTGCACTCTTTCATGCCTGCTACCCCTTCCTTAGCTCCATGCCTTCTTGTTATTTGTATCCTGACTGCCAAGAGATTATAAATCTTACTTCTGGAAACTTATAAGTCATAGAGTCCTATTGTAAAGGAAATTGAAATAATGTTGTTTTCAAGCTTTCTAGACTTATGATTTTCTTGCTCAGCCACAGGATCTCTACTGCCTCGTTATTCCTTGTATTTGTAATATGCTTTGAAAAATAGATTTTGCCCCAAAATATTTTTCAGTCAAATGAACTGTCCTTTTGCTCCACTATAAGTTATTTTTAGAGCTCCAAACATGAATGATTTTACTACCTTGAATAATTTCCATTTCAAAAATTATTATTTTTTTTCTTTCTTTGTAATTTACTTTCTGTTAATACACTTGATGTCAGCAGTAATGCAAAGAAAAAAGGCATTCATATTCTCAGCAGCTTTGTCTTTTGTTTTATGAATTATAACACTGGAAGCAAGATGATAGCAGAGTGTAAAATAGTACTCTGGAAATGCTGCTTCTATGGTTAATGAAAAACTTTCTAAAATGGAACCTGAATAGATTAATTTGGTTGTCAAGTGTACAATAAGATGCACAGTAAGTTTTTGGCGGCTTTTTGTGTCTTTTTAATTATATAATTATCATAGATTTTGAATTTGGGGTGTTCTTTTTTTTTTTTCTTTTTTTTTGGTCTGTGTTTTTGTGGGGTTTTGTTTGTTTGTTTTTCCCTTTTTTTTCTTTTCTTTTTTTTTTAAATCTGCAGACCTGAAATGAAAGACAGTGAAACATTTCAAGTAGGTCTTTGGTTGCCTCTAGGAATAAATATATCTTGTGAACTCAGCCATAAATGACAAGTTTACACTGAATTTAGTGTATGAACATTTATTAAACACTCAGAATATCTTCTTTGTTAAAAAAGTATTATATCGAGCTAAGTAGTTTTGCATATGAAAGGAAGTCAGAATAATTTTTTGTGAACCCACAGGTGAAAATATTGCAGCTGGAGTTGCACTTCAGAGGGGAAAATAGTCTGTCTTACCTTGGATGAGTGATGTTGCTTACATTATCACTAGAACAAACTGTCTTAAAATCAGATTCAGGCATGTATATATTTGACAATAAAAGAAAGTATGCGTGACAAAAAGAGAAAGGGAGAGAGAGAAACTGAGACTGAGAAACCTTAATTTCCTTGGGTTTATTTGTTAGCAAGTTTTGTAGCATGTTTCATGGAATGGAAGACCTTCATTTTTGGGAAGCATTTTATCTTTTTCTGTTCGTCCAGTAAGAAATTATTCATCAGCTTTCCTGGGATTTCCAGTATTTAGCAACTCAAGGAGTCATGAAAAAGTAGCTTTTCTGCCGCAGCAGAGCACACTGTAAGCAAGTAATGCTTCTAAGTCATGTGCAATGGCAAGTCACACTGGGGTGCAGTTTGAGTTACTTGCTCAGTGCAAAAGATGTAAACCAAGCACTTCTATTCTCTGTCTGGCACCCCAAAAATCGGGTGCAAATCTGTCTCCGGGTTGAAGTCAAGCTTGTCTCTGTATCCGTAACACAGGAGAAAACCTGAGCACATGTAAAAATCTGCAGTTAACATAAATAATGTTGATTTATCTGGGCTTAAACTCCAGGGTGTCCTCTGTGGTCAGAGAAGGGTAATTTGGCAAAGGCGTAAAGAAGCATTAGGGTGGCACTCGGTGGATATGAATGTGGATACGGCCTTTCCTCTAGCCCAGTGGGTTCTTAGAAATATATGACATCAAGAAATGCTGACAGCCTTTTTTGTTCTTTTTGTTGCTGTTAAGACTACCAACAGCTACATTTTCCTTTTATGTTTCTGTTACTTTATTATTGGGTATTTTTCTGCATTTAAAAAGCCTTAATTCATCTACTGCATATTTCTGAAAGGAGGAAAGGCAACAATCTTATTCCCTACCAAACTGATGGCAAAATACAACAAATCATGCTGTTCTGGGAGCCAATACTGTCAAGAGAGTAATTTTACTTTCTGATACTTTAAAGGAATTTTTTAAAGCTCTTCCTAATGATGTATTTATCAAAGCAAAACCAATATGAGAAAAACAGTTTCAAACAGCTAGCAGAGAAAGACCTGCCAACAAACTAGGTCTAAACCCAGTCTTGAGTACTTCAGTTTACAGTTAAGTCAGTGTCCACCTCATAACTCTGTATGTAAGTGAGATTTTATGTAAGCATGTCCGCATGTGTAGGCAGGACTTTTAAATCTAGTGAGACTGCTCTAATACTGGATCTATAGTCAAAATATTTAGAACACTTCCACTGATATCCAGAATGGCTAGAAATTCTGTGTGATGTTGCTTTTCATCTTGGGCTATTGTTTGCACATCTGCAGAAACTGTGAGTGCCTAAAGTGCTTGCATAGTAACAAAATTATTTGTCAGACAGAATAATGTTTGTGTAAAATAACATTGTTACTTTTCCTATTCGTGCTAAGTCTAGCAATTTCTAATTAATTATTTTAATTTTTTATTTAAAAATTATTTTTTAGTTATAAAGAATTCTCCCATAATGTGGGCATAAGTTTTTGTGAGGCAAAATTTTCCGTTTCATTTCACAGTTTGCAACTCTAAAGATTAATATTCTTGAAACTGATACTATATATTTTTCATGTTACAATAGTAGATTCATATCACAGCCTTTGTTCCATTTTTTATATTTTTTAGATTGTCATTTCTTTAGCAATCCTTCCTAAGTTTGTGGAAATTAAAGATGTAAAATCATTTAAAAATACTGTCAGAATAAGTTACTGTGCCAGAAAAGTGAGAGCTGAATGAGGCAGCCCTACTAAGGTGCTGTTCTGATTTTCCATATCCACACACAGCAGACTTGAGTAGCTGTTTCATCATCTAAATCCAAATGTTCCGCCTCCTTTTCTACTCTACTGTATTTTAAACTCCTCAATGACCATCTTAACAAAATCTGCAATGCTGTTTTAATTTGGCTTTCTGTACGCTCAAATAGGTGTTTTTAGACCACTTGAATTCTTCAAACTACTGTTTTTAAGCATTTTACCGATAACCTCCTCTCCCCATCAAGCAACAAAGTAAATCATATGTTGTGCTGATAGGGCTGTGTTACAAAAGCACACATTTTCTTTTCTGAAGCAATTACGTATTTCTGCACATCCTAAAAATATAGCCAGTGTTATTTAAGTGAGAAGATGGACTAAAAGTGTTGCACAGGAAGGCTATTATTGATTTGGAGAATGGCTTCCACAGGAACGACAACTGCTACATTGCTGCTTACATTCTCCAGCCACTCTCCCTTGTTCTACCTGTCCTATCACTCAATGTCTGCGTAAAAAGTCCCTCTCCAGCTCTCTTGTACTCCTTTAGGTACTGGAAGGTACTATAAAGTCCTGCCAGAGCCATCTTTTCTCCAGGCTGAACAAACCCCAGCTCGAGCTGTCTTCATAAGAGACATGCAAGATGACTAACACTACTAATTCTTAGGTGGCTTAAAGCAAAGAGGTGGATTTCAGTTCATGGTCATTTTACAAGGCTGGACAAAAGTGTGTGAAAGAGGAGGTCTCTTTTATCTTTTTACTTTTCCTCTTTTTCTCTGCCTTTTTTTTTTCTTTTCCAAAAAATTGACATTCTGTAGGGTTGTTGTTCTATGATGTGTTGTTGGTTTACTTTCAAGTTTGTATGATTTATCAAGGACTAATTCAGAACTTTGAGCATTATTTGAAGTGTAGCATGTCAAGCCAAAAAGAAATGTTCAGCAGCACTGCAACTTGGAAGAAATCCCATTTCCTAATAAGCACTAGTCATCATTTTTGAACTCTCTAGGAAGATGAAAGTCTTTTTTAGAGTACAAATGAAAACAAAGGTTAAATAGCACTTGTTCACATTATTCAGCACATCAGGTAACTATTTGCAGTGCACTGCAACAAAACATGATCTTTCAAAATGTAGAAAAGGTAAAGTAAAATTATCACGACTTAAAGGATGTATTAAAATTATTTCTGTTTCATATCACATTGCATTTTCAGATAAAATACCTGAAATATAACATTATTTTGAATGAAATTCAGCAGTCAGTTTTAGAAAAATATATATTAGAAGGCATGGAAAAAGTACATTACAACAATAGTATGGTTATTGTGCTCAAGTCTTTTTAAAAATAAAACAAAACCACTTCTGATAATTCTGACAAAGGTCTAGATGCTGTACTTATAGATTAGGATTTTGCTAAATCTAATGGAGCTGTAAAGTCTTAATGTTTATCTAAGAATTCACTAGAATTTTGAGGCATGAATAATGATATCATCGTGTGTCAGCATTTATCATTGCAATGGTCTGCAAATTTAAAAAATAAATTTTCATAGAATTAATAATTTTCCATCTTGACTAACATAATTCCCACTTTTATGATCTTGCTAAATGTCTTCTCTCTCACTTATAGGGTTTACTAATGCTTCCACCAGACATATCAGGCAGCCTACCTCATGTCTGCTCATTTTAGTAATCTAAAACTTGTTACCCATTTTTTAAATCCAATTTAATGCTTCCCTCTTCATTTTTCTGTGGCATGACTTCAGAACTATGTTTCTGATGACAGCCTGATCTTGTGTTTCTTTCTCCTTGACTTTATACGAAAACCTTTCCCACTGGAGTTTTTGTACATTTGTGGAAACTTTCATATTAAAGCATTCTCTCTTTCATGGTCGCATGTCTTTAAAGATCTTCTCTTCTTTTGCTTGTTATGGTTTCTCTTTTTAAAGAGTTTCCTGTGCCTGTATTGAATGAATGGTATAAAAATACACACATATTTGCATAATTGCTGCTAGGTCTTATTCAAGAAGTCTTTACTTTCTTTAAAGCATCCTGAGGAATACTTTTGGTTGTTGTCACCTCACCACTATTACAAAGAAATAAAATGCATAGAAAGAGAAAAAGGATTTGCTTTTTCTGCTGGCATATGTAACTAACTGCAAATGCTTTAGGCTCAGAGGCAAAAGAAAACAGGTGAGAGAGAGAAATGCAGGGAAGTCATTTAATTACTGCCCAAGGGTCATGTTTTGTAGTGGCAATAATATGAATGAAAAAATGAGACTATGATGCAAATATATGTCTTTATGAGATCTGCCCACAGGTAGTTCTGAGGTGAAAGAGCACATGGTGCTGCCAGCCATAAGAGAACTGCTATACTATGACTCAATTTTCTAACTCTTACTGAGCTCTTAATTGGACATTAAGCTCCTTTAGCCATATCAGAATTTGCCTAGCTCATTGGCTTGATAAGACCTAAGAGGCCAAACCTGTCCCCTGCGTGGCTACGTTGACTTCCATGAGACCTCAGCAGGGAGAAATAACTTACATTAATGTAATATTAGTGCTGCATACTGAGGGATGTATGTCTGTTGACATAGCATTCAATTTTAAAAAGATTAGTTTTATAAATAGAAAATTAGGATGTGTCTTGAGAGTATTCCCTCATGGAAATGATTTTTTTTCACTCAGTGTTTGCTTTTTGAACCAGAAGTCCTTATTTTGCAGGGTGGGTTCATACCGCAAATAGAAGGAGTCACGCTGAGCAGACTCTCTGTAAACAGCCCTGCTAATGGAAGAGCACTCCTAATCAAGCCAAAATCACTGCTAGTGTAAACAGTTTAAATAGTTAATGAAATTTACTTAGCAAAATGCAAGCTAGTGGATTTACATGTGGATTCTGTATAGACAGAGGACTCTCTGTCCACAACCTGGCTTTTAAACCAGCCAGTTAAGGTGCCAAACTTTGCTGTGCATCAGAAACAAACACATCGTGCCTCCTGGTCTCTAAATATTGGGATAGACTGCAGCACTCTAACTTTCTTTGTTTTGGTTTCCAAGATTTAACTCTGCGTACACTTCCACAAGTGTGCTCCCACTTCCCATGTAGACTTCTCATCAAACAGACTTGGCTGAAATAAGGAGCTGCAGAACAAGGGAGAAGGTAGTAATTACATTACTTTGCAACAGAGACACTAACAGAGTCTGAATAGCTTGATCAGACTTCCAGGTAATCATTCCTAAACTACTTAGTTACTTTTATCCCTTGACAACAAGCATAATTCAAGTTTTATTTTCTCTGTATCTTCTATGACAGAGGAAAATAGGAAAAACCTCAATTCAAATAGTGGAGAAAATAAATTAAAAGGTCAAAGTGTGTTTAAACTTGTCTTTTGAAGAATATCTTTATACTCCCTATAAAATATTATTTGTTTGACTGAAGAGCTGATCTTTCATACAGCAGTTTCCTGTGCCCTGAAAGTCTCTCCAATCTTGGTTCAAGATGAATGTCCCAGGGATTTTGGAACAGTTCCAATAACAGTATCAAGTGTTCTTGGTGATACCTACTGACCTTTAAGCTCCCCTTTCATCAGTGAAGTCCTGCTGTGTTTTTTATTTAGAAAATAAACCCAAACCCCCACCAAACAGGAAGAGTGAAACCAGGTGATGTTGGGTTGGTTGGATACAGCTACTCTTCAACTGCTGAAATTCCACACACATTGCCTGTGATCCAAAGAGCTTAATGGCCTCATTTGCAACGATGAAGAAGTGGAAAGCAAAGGTTGGAAAGTAAATGCTTGTGCCTGAAACAGGGACCATGAAGACCTTGATTCACCCTCTGGTAACTTTGTATGTCATAGATCTGTAAACATCTTAATGGTAATCCCTCCCGAGTTCCCTTCATTTCTGATTTCTGTACGTATGACAAAGTGCCTCCTTTTTAACATGGATAAGTATCTTGGCACTCAGCTGAGGGTTAAGCCTGATAAGATTTGTTGAAGTAGACCAGCCTTGACAAAAGACTTGATTTAGTCATTAGCCATTTCCAGAGCTGGTTATCATACAAAATTTGAAAAGAAGCTCTTGTACTGAGAAAAAGGGGAGAAGATCCTCTTTTCTCTACTTGTTCAGTGGTTAAAATAGAGCCTCAGGATTATTCTATCACAGAAAGATAGAATGTCTCTATTATATGGTCGTGATACTCAAGCATCATAGATTCTAGGCTGTTTCTAGTGAAGAATGACAAAAGGGTAAGTTTGGAAATATGGGCACAAGGCTCACACTCCATTGTTTATGCTCAGTCATGAAATATTTCTCTTGAGGGTGCCTAATATCCAGTGCATTGTGTAAAATACCCTCCAAGAAAATGGGACACACTAGCTGGAGCCCCCTGGGCCTTGCAAGGAGGTGGGTCCTGTTTTGATTTGGGAGTTTCCCCTTCTTCTGGAAGAGTGCAGAAGCCATCCCTACCCAGGTAAGTCCTGGCATTGCCTTTGGGCCAGCACGGGGTTAATTTTTGCAGTAGCCAGGAGGGCTGGTTGTTCTACAGCACCACAAATCGTTGCTGGGGGTTGGGATGAGGGACAGGCATCTGGGTTGGGGAGCGTGGCAGCACAGCTGGGTATTGTTTCTATATAGTGTCACATTCCAAAGAAGGAACAGTCAAGGGATTCTAAAGATTCCTAGGGTGAAATTAGACACAAATGAGGTCAATATTACATCTATGGACAGCGTATTAACAAGAAAATTGGCCCTAACAGAGAAGATAGAAAAGGCAGAAGCAGCCAAAGGAAAAAAACAATAGTTGGGACAAGGAGATGGAGAGAGAGAGAGAGGGAGAGAGAGTTACCACCACGGATCTAATGGTATCCTGTCAGTCCAATTTGATAGTGACGCCGTGGGACAGCCCAGTGAGCAGGCAGGGCAGTACAATGACGCAGCAGCAGGCAGGACAGCGGCAGATGGCAGGACACCAGGACAGAAGCAAGGACAATGACATGGGCTAGGGCTAAGATGGTAGCGGGGACACGGCGACGAGCAGGGGCAAGGGCAAGGACAGTGAAGGCTGGGCAAGAGGCGCCAGGGCAAGGTGAAATCAGCTTTGGGTTGAGGTAGTTCTAGGGCTCCAGGCTCTGCTGGGCAATGTGACACAGTCCATAATTCTTTATATACTGCATAAACCCTCCTGTGGTCTGATCATCCAAGGGAAATCATTGGGATGTCTAGAGTTCTCCTGAGCAGCAGGAGTTCTCTCTGTCCTCAGAAGGAGTAGCCCAGAGGAATCCTCCTAGTGATAGACGCTTTCTCCACCCCCTGAGGTGCTGTCCGGAGAAATCCCCCCAGAGACAGAGCCTTTCTGTCCCCCTGAGGGGGTTGCACAGCAACAGAAGTTTTCTCTGTGCACATGCTGTCAGGTGCTGTCACAGCCAAGACATGAGCAGCTTTTCTAGTACTTTCCATTGCCGTTAGCAAAATCACATTTTAAACAACAGTTCAGAACAAATCCCAAACAGTGCTGAGGCATACTTATTCTAACATCAATCAGTCCCTCACACATGGTGAGGGGTATTTTAATATGTGAATGGTTTGCCTTTCTTGTTTACCCTTTTTTTGTTAATATTGTTGCTGTTACTGTTCATTTTGTATCGCATTGCTGCTTCCAGTAAATTGTTTTTATCTTGACCCGTGTCTCTGCCATTTGTGCCTCCAGTTCTCCTCTCCACCCCACCACAGCGGAGAGGGGCAGGCGGATGGGAAGTGAGCGAGGAGCACATGGTTTGGAGATTTGGGTTCAGTGGGAACATTAAACTGGGGAACAGCGTTCCTAAACCACAGCAGGGTGGCATGCTTTCTGGGAAGGATCAGAAGCACATTGCAGCCACTATAGGAGAAGCACTGAGATAACTGGATGCTGAGGATTTCGTGTCTCTTTGTAAGACGTGATAAAAATACTCACTTTGCAAGGCAAGGCAAGTGAGAGGTAGGCAAGGCAAGGAGAGCCCTAGAAGGAGAAGGAAAGGAAAGGCAAGACCTGTAAAAATGGTTAGGGAATTCAAGCTGGGGGATGAGTGAGCAAGTCAGTGCAAGGCAGTGGAGAGAAAGAAGGGCAAGAGAAGGCTACAGAGGGGACAGCAAGGCAATGCAAGGTGTGGGGAAGCAAGGCCAAGCAAGGGAACGGTCAGGAATGACAAGGAAGTGCAAGGCTGGGTAGGAATGGTGAGGCAAGGCAAGTTAGGGTAATTCATGCAATACATGCTGTAAGAAGAACAGGCAACACACAGTAAGGCCACGCAAAAGCACTCGGAAAGTCAAGGTGGGGAATGCATGAGCAAGTCAAGGCAGGGCACTGGAGTGGTAGGAAGGGCGAGGGAAGGACACAGATGGATCAGGAAGGCAAAGGAAGAGATAGTCAGGAATGGCGAGGAAATGCAAGGTTGGGCAGGAACGGCAAGGAAATGCCAACAGGGTGTAGGCCTGGCAAAGCAAGGCCGTGAAAGGAAGCAGGCAAGCATGGCGGGATGCACAGGCATGCAAGGAAGTGCAAGGAAGGAAGAAAAGTAAGCGATGAGGATTTGTTGTCATAACCACGGCTACAGAGTGAACCGGGTGTCAGCAGCTTGGTAAACTAAGACATCCAGCTCTCTGGAGCTAGTCCTGGTCCTCTACATCTGAATTTGAGGAATCATTCCAGTAAATACCATCTTCTGTTTCAGGTCCAAGGGTGACTGAAAGCTGTTCTACTATCAGATCTGAGAGAAAAAATGCATTATTAAAAGTGATAGGAAAGAGTCCCTCTTCAAAGAAAAAGGGAAAAGTTGATTTAAAAGCCTGCTTTGATATCATTAATATTTTCCCTACTTCAGCAAACCCTCTTCTCCTTGTCCCAATGTCATTTTAACAAGAAGTAAGCGGAAAGAACTTCTTCAGAAAATGAGGAAACAATTTTCAGAGCAAAAGTTTTGATAAGCACATATTTACGTATAAAAATTCACTAAATGAAATTTATTTGCTAAATTTTTCCAAAACAGCTGAAAGAAAGTTGCTTGGAATTTTCATGATAATTCACATTTTTACACTTATTATTATTTAACCAAAAAAGTAGATTAGTAATTTATATAACGCTAAATAAAGTTATTTCTAGTTAAATAATTTAATCAATAAAGGGCTCAGATAACACTTGTTTGTATACGAGGCCTTTATAAATTAGTTATGTGCATGATTTGTCTTCCCCACAGCTGTCTACTAGTGCATTTTTAGTGACAACCTATTTACATTCTTTCTAATTGTATGAGCAAGATCTCAGATAAACATCACTTATATGGCAACTGAATAATTGTTTGACAGTATTTTGCATCTTTGATGAAACATGAAGAAAAATCCACTAACGATGCCACTGCTGCCAGGACCAGTTATCACTCTGCAAAATCCAACCTTCGATGCTATGAAACTGTGATTTAAAAAGCTACAATTTTTTATGCGTGTATCTACTCTTACTATTGTACTTGATAATTCAGTTCATGGATTGTATGGAAAGCAGTACATGATTTTAACAAGCAGTCTTAAATGAGCAGATTAACAGGTAGGAGGAGAGGGATTAGGCTTTTATCTAACATCAACATTGCATGAGAGAGTATCCACTCTGCTGGGAATAATTAGTTTGTTTAAACCTCCTTAAATTTAAAAGTGTCATTTGTGCTAATTGAGTGTTTAGGATTCTGTTCTTACCTTTTCAATCCTGTTTTTCATGGCTCTATACATTAAAAATTGATTAAAGGCATGTTCCTCTATTTTTTTCCCAACGTTTTTACTTTTCATGTGGTAATGAAAGCATTTATCTTAAGAAGTCAAAGTATAATAAATATATTTCTACATACCTGAAATCTAAGTTTAAATGGGTTTTTTGTGCTTCATCAAGCAAGCATTTTAAAACTTAAATGGTACTTGTCTCTTTTAACTACTTTTAGGCCCTAATTGATGACAAATCTGCACATGACCCCATGACTACCCCAGGAATTTCTATTCCACTG
Source organism: Cnemophilus loriae (assembly GCA_013397755.1). Classification (NCBI taxonomy): domain Eukaryota; kingdom Metazoa; phylum Chordata; class Aves; order Passeriformes; family Corvidae; genus Cnemophilus; species Cnemophilus loriae. Next base: position 577,710 of record VZTF01002170.1, read on the forward strand.
TTAGTCAAACAGCTTCATTTGGGATACAGTGCATACAGTAGAGTCAATGAGGCAGCCACACTGGCCAAACCAGCCTTTGATGTACTGACAAGCTGTAAAAAATCAAAGCTAATCCAAAGTGCTTAGAAATATCAACAGCCAACTCAACTTTCTGCATTAAGTGCATTGCACATGATCCAGTCAATAATAACACATGCAATAGAAAGCATGGCTAATTCTATTCTTTTTCCTGTTAGTTTGCTGTAAGCTATACATACATATGTAGAAATACACAAACACATACAAACATCTATTTCATAAAAACATGGAAAAGTTTGGGTTGGAAGGGACCTTATAGAACACATTGTTCCAACCCACCTGCCATGGGCAGGCATGCTACCCGTTAGACTAAGTTTCTCAGGGCCTCATCCAGCCTGGTCTTGAAATTTATATTTATCTATGTTTATATGCATTTTTACCCATAATAAATATATTATAAATTTCTTTCTCCCATATGCATTACAGTTATTCTTTCCCTACTGAGTTTTGCTAATGTCTATTTGATATTTTTGGGGGTTTCAGAGAGTGACTTTTTTGCTAAATCCTCTTCTCCATAGATTTTACCACAAGAAACGTGTACTTTGAGTTACCACAGAGGTAAAGCTATTGCTTCAGAGGGGTATTTTCATCATTACTCACTAGTCAGTGTTGGATTTAACATCGTGTAACCACAGCAATTACTTTTGTCTTTTTTTTTTCCTGTCTTTTGTAGCCTCTAGGTTAAGATTAGCCTGTGAGTAGCTTCAAAGAGTAGTCATGTAGTATAAAATACTTTCGTTTTATTCAGTTTCTTCCCATGTTTTCAGACTGATTATCGAAACCAGAGTAGCTGTTCGTCTGTGTTCTCCTTCAGTCTAAGCATTCAAGAAAAAAAAGCTCCACTTCTTTCCATATGTATTTTCAGAGAAGAGTTAAAAACATCAATACTAAGCAGATTTCTCTGTGAAAGTTCATTTGAGTAGGAATATCCTTAGAAGCCTGTTTAGTGAATGAAGCCTTCGGTGTTCGTTTAGTTGCCTGTATGAAGATCTGAAGTTTATTTGTGACTTATTAAAGGTTTGATCTGTCCTAAAAGGGAAAACATAAAACCCTCAAGCCTGAAATAAAAATTAGATTTGCATTGTTTAGAAATGTGGAGCTAACGGTTTCCTATAGGGGAAACACCTGTTACTAGTAGAGTATTAAACCAATGTTCCAGATCCCATGAAAGTGAATAAAGAGCTCAAAGCACCATTCAGACAGAAAGCCTTCAACAAAATTCAGCAAAGACTATCAATCACACTAGAAAGCCTTGATGAAATGTTTTCATTACTTCTAAACAACAAAAGGTGTCTTCCCGGGGAAAAGAGAAATTCTTGGGGATATTTCGGCTGATTAATTATACAAATAAATTGTCTCTTTTGTAACAAAGTGGTTACAAACAACATTGCAATGTGCCTCTCAAACTTCAGAAAGTAGGCATTTCAATACTGGTCAGAAAATTTAAATTTCAAAGCGAGTTCTTTTTCATTTTTCGTAAATATCTGTATGTTTAGGAGGAAGAAAGTAATTGAAGGCAAATCTGAGGGAAAGCTATCATAGAGGGTTTTATTCTTCCACTCCAGCTCCTCTTGATTGGTATCTTATCTTGAAATTCATGCCATTGATCAACGGTGATGATTTACATAGGAAGACAGCAATCAGGATGAGCACTGTGGCATATTTCAGACCATAAATCCCTGAAATCAACAGAAATCTTTATGTGCACTCAATGACTATTGTAAAGGATGGCTCCTCCTAAAGTAAATACAGTGAAATGAAAAATTTCTACACTGAGAGCTGGCATAATAGAAATGGTCAGGGACTAATGAAAGTGAGTTCCTTATTTTTTGTAAAAGTTTTAGTGTTACTGTATACGTGATATTTTCCTTAAAGTTTGAAGACCAAGGGAAACCAATATGATAATTTTCATGGTTCATGGCATGGCTGAAAACATGTGATTTTATTAGCTGGTTTAAAATCAAGTCCACAACTCCTGGTTGAGCTAGAGGATATTGTTTAATAAGCTAATATTATTTTAAATACTTTATGTAACAGACAATCAACTGCTTCAACAGAGAAGTTGCTCCAATATCATTATTATTAAATATTTTCACCTGATTTCTTGTCTGAATGTATCCACTGTCAGTAGCAAGATACTGCAGTGTCACATTGCACCAGTGTCTGCATCAAAATTCCTTTATTAAAATTCTATTTTCTTGCCTGTATTCGGAATCACTTTTTAATAAATGAAGCCTTTTTTTTTTTTTAAGTTTCTCGCTATAAAACTGATTTCCTAGAGAAAAAGCATGTCTGTTAGTTTTTCAGTCATTTAAAAAGTATACTTACTTTGAAACACGGATACTGGATATTAGAATGATTATATCATTAACATATAATCTTTATTTAACAGGTATTGTTAACATCAGCAACATATAACTTATAAAACACATAGAAGAGCTTTGACTATGCTCTTATTCACTATTCTCGGACTGTTAATCAAAGCATTGTTTTTTAAGGTGCATAATTAATGAATTTTGATACTCTAGTAATTATTTAAGATAAAAGATCACTTCATATGACTGATCTATAATATGATGTCTAGCAAACAATATAGAAAATAGGGAATATATATATAGAAGTATGAAATTTATGTAGCCCAGTAAAATAAACTTCAGTTATGTATTTAATCTGAAGAGTTTTGATACTGTTTATCATAAACTGAAATTCAGAAGCATTACTTGTGTATCTCTTACTGTAAGTTTGAATATACCTCTATATTTGAATTTCGTGGGCTTTGGGACACTTGATTTGTGGCTGTTCACAAGATTTCTCTATGTTTATTACCATTAATCTCCAGCTGGGTGATTTCAGCCTTGATTCCTCTTAAAACATGTTCTGTGTGTGCTCTAGTAATTTTTCTATATCCATGAAGAGCAGTCTCACCTATTTTGTCAGCAGTTATTTCTCCGTTAGAGCGGACGATCCCTAGTTCAATCAACTCTTCTAAATGGATGGTTTTTATTTCACCTCCACCATGGAGTGTGATGTGATTTCCCTGATGGATGTGTCTAATTCCAATATATCTGAGGAATCAGCCACATCTGTGCACTACATGTGTTGTTATAATAATCACAGGAATGCAAAAGTCACAAGGAACTCTTCCGTATTCTGACCTGTGTTGAAAAAATAAAGAAACAAAAGTATTAGATGCTCTGAATGGTGTATAAAAAATATTTTAGTAAGTGTGAGGACAGCTTTTTCTGTTAATTTTCAGTGATCAAAAATATCTGAGAAGATGTTAAAATATATCAAAATCTGTGACATTTCAAAGCTGCAGAAGATACTGTTTAGTTGGCCTGTGAAAATGATGATATTACAAATTGAAGAACAGCAAAAGTGTTTTTATTTTTACTAGTTAAGAACCTATTGTACCTGTTCATTTTATTTCATTCTGTTTTTTTGATTTTTTTCTGAATTATAGTCATTCAGATAGAATGGATAAGTAGCCATTCAGCTACTCAGATCATGATAAATAGGACCAAAAAGTATTAAGTCTCCATTTTAGAGGAGATATCCTTTTGAAAAATTATGAAAAGTTATGCTGACATCAGTAATGATGGCCTGAACAGTACAGCTTAAGAATATCGAAAATTAATGTAGATGTCTACTGAATATCTGTGAATGGTATAAGTATTGTACAATAATAACATATACAGAAAATTTGTGTTTTGCTGGATGAGACCTAATAGTTGTGTGAACTCACAGTGTTCATAATCTGTGAAAGCTTCCAATTTTTCACTGTAAAAATTATTTTCCTTATCACAGATTTTCTAATCACAGACCCCAAATTCTAGAAGATCTGAAAATAGGATAAATTTGCTTTCCTTAAGATACAGTGATGAAACAACTCAAAATGTTCAAATACCATTTAAGTTTTGAATGTTGGTACTCTATAGAATGAAAAACAAAAGAAAATCCTCACTGGATTAATATTCCCTTGACAAATGAATTCAAAGCACCTATATTTGAATATTTGAAAAGGGCAGCCCTAGAGATGTAGGTGTGTTATACAGTACACTCTACCATTTGTTTTATAAATCTTCTTTGATATTTTATAATCCTTTTATACTACAATATTGTAATTACAACCTGTGAATTATAGATGTAATTATGTTGCAATTACTGTAATGAGGACGGCAATGGCAGTGCAGAACCAGTTTAAGACAACTCGATAAATGCAACTGAAAAACAAAAGAAACAGAAAAAGAACATCATTTTATGCCGTCAGTGAAACCATAGTAATTGGTCTTTTCAAGCTAAAAATAGGATCTTTTTCAGCATTTAACAGGCTATAGAAATAAGCAAATCTAAAAAAAAAAAAAAAAAAAGTGACTGGGATTGGTCCTGAAAACTCATAGGTGCTTTTTGAAATATCAGAGTGCTGCGAGAGGCTCAAGACTGGGATTCAGGCAATTGATAAATTTTCGGGTTTTTCCACCAATTCTTTTATGTGTTTCTAGTTTTTGGGGATTTTTTTTATCACCTAAGTGTTTATTATGTGTTCTGATCTGTTGATATTTTTTCTGCTGTCATGTCAAAATTAACTGTGAATTCTTTTGTCTTATTATACAATTGATGACAAACAGCTAATTTCTGGGGAGCCGTATTCTCGGCAGCTATGTCCTGGTTGCTGAGTCAAGGTTTATTGAGACCTATTCATCAAAATCCCATGCATGAAGGCTGCAGACAAACTGTGGTGAGCAAGTGCTTAATTTAGTGTGCGTGGTGTGTTTGTACCCTTCTGTGTGAATTCTCGTGTTGTGTCACACTGGTGGTTATAGTGCTGGAGATGCCGTCAGGTTTGAAGTGGTTTTCATGCAACACTTTAGCAGTCGCTGTCCAAATCTGCAGTACAGTAACTCTCTCACAAAGAACACATAACCGCCAGCCCCTAAATTCTTGACTGTGCTTGTTTCAGCTGATTTAATCCTTCCAGCTCTAAGGAAGATTTCTCATACCATATGCCTTTATTTGTTGACCGGGGATTTAAACCCCTCAGCTAATCTGAGTCTGTTGTGAGGCTGCAGCTAGGCTGGGAGGGGCTCTCTCCTGGAATAAATCATGATTACATGGGATATATGAACTTTCATGGTTCCCTGATCCACTGTGGCAGTGTCACTGTCAAGCTGTGAAGCTCATCTCTGGGGTGATGTGCCTGGGAGTTGTGATTCCCATACCTTGTCATACTGCAACAGCTGGACTTTCCTGGGAGTGGAGAATCTGTCCTCAGGTTTCTCCTCCAAAATGCAGTTCAGGGACCTAATTGCACTTAATGAGAAATACTAGAGAACCTTCAATTAATAACTGCTTCTCTGTCTACTTACTTTAGAGTCTGAAGCACAGTTTTGCCATGACATTGTCCACTCTGAGGTGTTTCCTACTTTAATTTCTCGGAAATAACCCACAGATTTTGATGTATTCATCTTCATGTGTTCGGCAGTAACCAGTCTGTTGATTTATAATATCAAGGCAGACTATTGGCCTGCTTTATTTTTTTTTTCCTTTCCCCTGCTATGACAGCCTGGAATGCCATCTGCTGCTGGGATTCTTATCCCTTAAACTAAGTGTGTAATTCAAGTATACAATACAGTATTGTACTTCTGTTTTTTTAAACTGCACAGCTGTTGGGTACAAAAGATAAACTCCAACAGTGTTGTTTTAAGTCTGTTATCTATTAAATACCAATGAAGCCATGCATTGTTTAGCACCATTATTGAAGATGAGGTTTTTCTCCAAATAATCAAATAAACAATCTGCAGCATCCAAGCCAAGGTGGGGAATTTCATTAGGTTGTTGGGTATATCTGATGTTCTCATTTACCAAACCTTGCAGAACAAAGATGTTCATTCACTTGAAATGGTACAGTCCTGTACTTAGAACAGAAATGCAAAGGAAAAATATGAAATGATTCAGACTAAAGAGGGAAGCAGGAAGTACTGCAATATAAAGTCTTGAACAAAATAAATAAGCAACGAGTAAAGAATGTATTCTATCTTAAGTTGTTGTAATTAACTCTTGAGAGAGATTCTTATTTGGCTGGAGGATTTGAGCAAATCACTTACTCATTTTTTGTACTTAAAGGAAACGGTTTAAATGAGAATGACTTTTGAAACCGCAGATGTTTCGGTATAGGCTAAAAAAGTATCAAAAGATCAAATCAAACAACAACAAAAAAAGCTCTTTATTTTTGCTTGACATGTGCTAGTCACTTTTAGCATGGAAAGGATTCAAAGATTTCCAGATTTGAAGGTTTCAGTAAAATAAGAACCTGGTGGAAACCTGTCGCCACACACTGTGTCATATGTAACATGTGGGCATATCTCATGCCTTGTCAGCATATCAGGAGTTAGGCTACAGAAAGAATATCTGAATAATTCTGTAAGAGAGTGTTAATCATAGAGAGCTGCCTATTAATCTTCCAGACAAATCATACTTACTAGAAGAAGCCGTACCCATGGTACAGAGAAGAATGGGAGGTATCTGCCTCTCCATTAATCAGCACCAATGGTTACTTTACAAATGCTTTAGTCAGAAAATAAAGGTGGGAGCTGCTCCTTTGCAACACTCAAAAACTTGAAGGGCTACTTAAATACTGGACGTAAAATAATGAATTAATGCAAAATAATTAAGTATCTTTTCTCTGGAGGCAAGATTAGAAGCAGAAGTATGTCTTGCACCACATGCTCCAATCAATGAAATAAAGAATTTTGCTTTGCCTCTGGGGCAAAATATCTGATTTTTTAAAAAATTAAAATTTGGAAACCAGAGACTCTTCCTTTACCATGTCTTTCCCTTACAGCAGAGGAGCTGTGGGATTCTCCTGAGATTCAGATTTGAACTCTTTCAGGCTGAAGAAGCCATTGAATCTATCTTTGGCATGCTGGCACCTGAGCTACCATTTTAAAACTAGGGCATTTCTACAGCTTCCTCCTTCAGACACATTTTTGTATGTAAATAACCCATGACTGCTTTTTCTGATGTAATTCACTCCTGACTGTTAAGTAACTCTGAGATGGCAGGAACATTTCTCCTGTTAGAAAATAACCACAAGTATTTTCCTTCTTTAACTACATGGAGACAATTCTCAACACAGATGGAAGCAAACATTTACTGCTCAGGAAAGAATTCTTAAATGAAAGCATATAGGCATCAACAGACACCAACTTAAATGGGCTTTGCAGGGTTTTGAGAATCGGACTCTTGGTGTTTGTTTCCACAATTCTTCCTAAGCCTCTTTTTAGGGACCTTAATTTGTATGGGAATCTGAGAGTTTATAGTCCAGTTCTTCAAAAGCATCTAGTCACCTGTTTCAATGAAAGTTAGGTACTGAAGAACCTTTAAAAATCCGAGCCTAAATGTCTCTCTTTGGTATAATACAGAAAGCCATCTGTACAGCAGAAAATCGAGTTCCTTTGGGGCTGCTGCTGTAACCACAGGATCTTCCCTGTCATTGTCCCTGTGCAGCTCTGAGATGAACTCCCTCTGATACCTCTGAGATCAGCCAGCTCTAGATTTGTAAGAAGTTATTGCTGTTTGTATTAAAAAAAAAAAAAAAAAAAAAGCCCCAAACAAAATATGGCACTTTTGGATGCTATTCATTGTTCCTTGAATTGAAAAAACACAGGATAAATACTGGTTTGTGCCTTTGAGTTTATGTCACAATTTTCAAGTGCTCTAATGGGGTTAGGCACTTATCTTTGGCTGAATTTCAATGAGATTTTAACACTTAGCAGAAACCTTTCAGTTTATTCAAAATCCTCATTCCAAAATCTTAAAATGTGGCAGCTGAGAACAAAACCTGGTACAGGTTTGGGAGGTGGTACTGGGCAACTCAAAAGTAAAGAGACTTTTTTGTATTGTAGCTGAGACAAATCTATTCGAATTATTTAGAAAATCATGATTATGAAATTCATTTTACAATGCCTATGAACACGTGAATGTGCAGCTGTGATTGACCACTTTTTTACAGTGCTGTGGTGTCCTAGTCCCATGCCATGAGAGATAGTGGGAACGTTGTTGCTTATTTAGATGACAGAAGACTGAAAAATTCTCTTGGGAAGAGGAACAGATCTGTCTTATGGGAGAGTCAGGAACAGTGGCATTAACTCTTTGATGCTGCCTTTATTTCAATTTTAGCATATCCAAACAAGAACAGCATTGCTCCAGGGGTAGGAACCCAAAAAAGGAATGGTTTTGCATATGATTGGGGTTTCAGAGTAAAGGTTACTCTGGAAAAACCCCTTTTCCTGTTCTGTTTTGGTTTGGTTTGATTTTGTTGTTGTTGTTTTTTTTTGTGTTGGTTGGTTGGTTGGTTAAATAACTTCTCCCTGCTCCTGGCAGGCAGCTGCACAGTAAAGCCTTCCACCAGAGCCATTTATAAAGTACGGGGTCCAATTCCTGACCCCAAGCCCTGCTCGCTGTTAGCTTCCAGGAGTGAATTTTGTGTTGATGACAAGTGAGCACTGTTAATGGGTGTTCCATTTGTCCTCAGTTTTCACCTTGGGCTCTTTGGCTGCCTGTGCAATTTCCTACACTCTGCACTGTGCCTCAAGGTCCTTATTTCTGCTGTTTGGGTGCTGGGATCTTCAGCAGGCTGCAGCTCTGCAGCGGGGATGGGAAGCCAGCACTGCTGAGCTGTGCCTGGGCATCACACTGGTACAGCTATGGGGAAATCAAGAGGATTTGGCAATGTGGATGTACTGTTCGGTTCCGTGTTTCCATACGACCTCCTGTGTTTCAGAGATGCTGATGAAATGCAGCGTGTGAGCGTATTCTGGAGTCTGGAGTTTCAGGAGGGATATGACTCACTGCTGAAGTGAGGCTGCTTCAGGCAGGGAGGTGGATGGAGCTAATCCGGGGGTTTCTGACTTTAACAGCAGGTCAGGAATTAGGTGACTTACTAGAGAATGTCATTAGAGAACACCCAGGCAGTCTGGGTATAATAAACAACAAAGCCTTAAGTCCAGAGGACCCCATTAACACTCAATGTGTCTTTAAAAGTATTAAAGCCTAACAACACCACAGACTACTTTGTATTTTAGCTGTAAGATGCTCAGGAGTATTAGGTGAAAAGCCAGCATGAGAATCTGCCATGTTAAAGTTTATCTGACTGTAACGTTCAACCACTCCTTTCTAGCCTGTTTGCCCTTAGATCTATCCCCCATATTGCAGAGGCTAATTTTAAAGCAAATAAAATAATCATGGCTGTGATGGCATGACAGGCTCTTGGAGTTCAGTTTCTTTCTCAAAGGAAGCAGAAAATTAACAATATATAGTCTGCATAAGACAAAATAATAGATAACTACTGACTGAAACATCTTAATTCTTTAAGTTTAACATCTGTTACTGGAAAACTTACCTAATGCTTTAAAACTTGAAAATATAAATTTCAAAAGAAAATTAAAATGGAAAACATTTGGTTACCAGAATGATGAAATGAGATATTTTGACATATATAGAAATTGCTTACACTAATAAAATGAAGTTCCTGTAAATCTCACTTGATTTGTGCAATGTTAACTTTCCAGAGACATGAGTAGTCTGTCAGCATGTTCCATTGAAACGTCAGGCATTCATATTAAAAGTAGTAAGTAACATATTGACAAACACAAGCACCTGAAACAAAGAACAAATAATACAATAATAGATGACACCTAATGGTAGCTTTTTAAACATTACGCAAACATACAGTCAGGTGTTGTTTGCTGCTTTGTGAATTTTTGCCATTAGGTAAAAAAATACTTTCATGAGCATCACAACAAACTTTTGTGAGGAAGCTAAACTTTTTAATAACTGGTTGTAACTGCCACAAAGGGCTCATTCGTCACAATCTAAACCATACTGCTCATCTTCACCATCATTAAAGTTTGGCTAGACACAGAGTAGTCATTTAAATATAATGAGTCCTATCTAGGAAAGAAGCCGAGAAGAAAATTATTTCATATTATGGACTGGAAGAGTGTAACAAAAATAGCAATAATCACCTTTTCTTGCTGAATGAAGTTTCCAGATTTGTAATGTGACTATTCTAGATTTTACAGTTCGGCAGTAAGAAGCCTAGGGGTAGTTTGGGTAGTCTTTGGTGTCAGGCATAAGTTGGATGGCTGGACATCCCTTGTCTTGGGCCGGTTTTGGGCTCTCCTCAGTTTCTCAGTGCTGCTCCTGCCGTGTGCCGTGCTGGTGAGCGACGTCAGCGGGTGTGCGATGGTGACAGGGGACGTCAGGGGGTGTGTGGTGCTGGCAGGTCACCCCAGTGGGTGTCTGGGGTGGGTATGACTGAGGCACGAGCCAGGGAAGCTGAAAGCAGCACGTGCAAATGTGCCTGTGTGCCCCTCGGGCAAAGGGGTTGGTGAGAACAGAGCACCCCCTGCACCCCCAGGGCCAGGCAGCGGGAATCCTCCACCCTCTCCAGGTAATGTTTTCACACAAGGACTGTAGAAAACCAGGCACTCTCTCCTGTGTGGTAGAAAATACAAAAATTCAGAACTTGACTGCATTTGCAAAGCTCTTGGTTTCTCACTGGCAGTAACTCGTGCCTTCTGTGTAATGCTGCTTGCAGCAAGGCCTGTGCAGTTCCTTCACACCACCTCACTTGATAATAATTTGAGAAAATAGTCAAAATAATTTGAAATGTTGGTGCAAGGCAGCTTTCCAGAGCAGAGAGTGTTATAAGCAATCAAAAACGTTTAGTGAGAAGTTACCACATCACTGAGCCTGATTTGTTTCTTTCAAAACAGATTTATGTACTTTCCTTCATCCACAGCACCATTCCTGGGGAGCTTTCCTGGAGCTTCTGAAGGAATATTCTGGATACTTCTGCCTATATCTCACAGAAGATTTCTGCAGAAAACTGAAGAAAATAAGTCATCTATGAGACAGAAAAGCAACTATTTTGTTTGCACTGCCTTTGGATGGCTGTGGTCTGTAAAGAATGTTAATAAGCCAAAAAGAGGGAAGACAAGGTAGGAGTATTTATACGTGGCTCTATCTTATATTCCAAATCTATGCCTGTAAGAGATAAAGGACCACTGTGCATTCATGCTTTTTGCATCTGCCCATGTTCAGTCATATCTCAGCCAAGGAGAGAGCAGGTCAGGGAGGGAGGGCAGTGGTTTGGCTGAATGCATTTCATCTCAGCTGCCCTGTGCCTCATGCCTTTACTGCTCAGAATAGCACTGGGGGCAAGCTGCGGATGACTAAGTTTCTGGGGAGTACTGGAGATGCCAAGGTAACTAACGTCACTTTTGTCTGCCCCCTCCTTCCTATTCTTTGTGCTGGGAAGATGCACGAGGCACTTAGAAATAGGACTACATAGTGCACAATGATTCAGAGCTGCATTTCTGATGAAAGCCCCTGCAAGGGACAAAAAATTGTAGCAATTTTTTTTCTAGTAGTGGCTGCTAATGTATTGGTAACCATCTGAAGGGGATTAAGCAAGCTGCATTGTAGGTACCACCCTCTAAAACATACCAGTTCAGCACTTACTATTATTATTATTATTATTATTATTATTATTATTATTTCTAAAATTTAAAAAAAATGCTTTTCTAATATATTCCTGGTTACAGCATTACCAATTCAAAGACTGCTGGGATTATCCATCTTTCAATTTAACTGTGTCAGAATTCAAGGCCTGCTTTTTTTTTTTTTTTTTTTTTTTTTTTTTTTTCAGCAGTTTTTTTTTTTT